>JAXCGZ010014191.1:0-31945 GCA_037179515.1 Halocaridina rubra | reverse complement strand
ATCTGAGAGGGCTGGTGGAGGGATAGCACTGCTCATAAGTGAAAGGATTCAAGTTGAAGAAATAAACTTGGCTATAGAAAGTGAGTTCAAGGAATTTCTTGTTGCTCGCATAAATACTGGGTCAGAGAGCATTATAATAACTGTTGTATATAACCCACCAAGGAACCAGAATAGGCTTGAAGTTTATGAGGAAAGTCATATAGGTACTATTGAAGTCATAAACTCAGTTGTTAACATGGCATGGCAGATGTTAACATGGCACGGGAGAAAAAATGTAAGATTTTGATTATGGGAGATTTTAATCATAAAGAGATAGATTGGATAAATCTTGACCCACACAGTGGTGAGGATTCATTCGGGGCAAGATTCTTAGATTGCGTACAAGGAATTTCCTACACCAACATGTAATGGAACCAACGAGGGCCAGGGGTGGGGATGAGCCATCACTACTTGATCTAGTATTCACAGATAATGTGTTGGATATTGAAAAATTTAGTATGAACCACCAACTGGAAAGAGTGACCACTGTGTGTTGTTGATGGAATATATCATTGAAGATATTCTGCCTGAGAGCAGAGGCACCGAGGACATGAGGAGGAACTATCCGAAAGGAGATTACATCAAAATGAATGAGCTTTTTGTAGTTATTGACTGGAGAACCTTATTTTACAACAAATCTGCACAAGAAATGTATGACATCTTTTGTGAGAAATATGGGAAGATAGTAGATTGCTGCATACCTGTCACCAAAGTAGGTGTAATTCATGCCAGAGAGAAATGGTTCGATAATGGGTGTAAAAGAGCTAAGGAGTGGAGAGACAAATGCTGGAAAAGATATAGGAGGAGAAAAAACATAAATCCCTGGCAAACCTACAAAAGAGCAAGAAATGACTACCTAAGTAAAAGGAGAGAGGCAGAGACAGACTATGAGAGGGACATCACTTGGAAGGCTAAAGAAAATCCCAAGCTTTTCCACAGCTTTATCAGAGGAAAACTGAAGGTAAAAGAATAGGTTTTAAGGCTAAAGAGAGCGGATGGAAGCATCACTGAGACGGATGAAGAGATCTGCAAAGAATTGAACAAGGAGTTTCAGTCAGTTTTTACAGTAGAAAATACCCCACCCCCTGAGATTGCAGAGATAGAAGCTCAAGGGCCGGTATTAGAGAACATCAACCTTACAGCCACAGAGGTATGCAAAGCACTGATGGATTTAGATGTTCATAAAGCTACAGGTCCTGATGACATATCCCCTCATGCACTTAAAAAATGCGCAAACTCAATATCAGTGGCACTAAGTATCATATTTAAAATGTCACTGGAGTCAGGGGAGATTCCAAGATGATGGAAACAAGCAAATGTGATACCTATCTTCAAAAGGGGAAGGAGGGATATGGCTCTGAACTATAGACCAGTTTCCTTGACCAGCATAGTTTGCAAAGTTATGGAGATACTACTAAGGAAACATATCTCTCTTCACTTTGAATCCTTCAACTTTTTGTCAGTGAGGCAACATGGCTTCAGAGAAGGTAAATCAACAGTAACAAACTTATTAGAATTTTATGATGAGGTAAGCCGAATCTTACAGAAAAGAGAGGGTTGGGCAGATTGCATATTCCTAGACTTCCAGAAAGTGTTTGACACTGTTCCACATGGGAGACTTATTAGGAAGCTGCAAGCAATGGCTAGAATAGGTGGAAATGTCTTGGAATGGATAAAAATTTACTTAGATGGAAGGGAACAGAGGGTTAGAGTAAGACACTCAGTGTCTGAATGGAGAAGAGTTAGTAGTGGAGTTCCACAGGGTTCAGTTTTAGGGCCACTTTTGTTCCTTGTATATGTAAATGACCTACCAGAGTCGGTAAATTCATTCATGAATATGTTTCTGATGATGCAAAGATTGTGAAGAAAGTAAAAAACGAGAACAATAGTAGAGAACTTCAGGAGAATCTAAATAATATGCATGATGGTCAGAAAAGTGGCTAATGAAATTCAATACTTCAAAATGTAAGGTAATGAGAATGGGTACAAGTGCAAGAAGGCCCAAGCTTGACTACTCAGTGGCTGGAGTACAACTTCAAGAGACAGAAAATGAGAGAGATATAGGAGTAAACATACTGGCAGATTTGTCTCCAGAAATACATATAAATGGCATAGTAAGGGCAGCATATGCATTCTTATCAAAAGTAAGGGTAGCCTTCAGGCACATGGACAAGGAAATGTTCAGAACTATTTATGTAACCTATGTGAGGCCAAAGCTCTTATATGCAGCCTCCTTTTGGAATCCACACTTGAAATAGCACATAGCTAAGCTTGAAAAAGTTCAAAGACATGCCACGAAACTGATGCCAGAAATACGCAATCTCAGTTATGATGAGAGACTGAGGGAATTAGTCTTACCATCACTCGAAGCTGTAAGATTGAGGGGGGATATGGTGACAGTCTTTAAATTCCTTCATGGTTATGATAGAGTGCATAGGGATCGATATTTTGATATGGCAGGCTCTAGAACTAGAGGCCATAGTTTGAAGCTTCGTAAGAAAAGTTCTTTGCAGGATGTAAGGAAATACTTTTTCAGTGTAAGAGTAGTTGATAATTGGAATTGGCTAATCGAGGAGGTAGTTAATTCTATCTCAATCCATAGTTTTAAGGACAGATATGATAAGTATCACTAAGAATAAAATTTAACCGATCAGGAGACGGGAAATTACGAGCTTTGGGTTCTTTCCCGTAAGCACAATTAGGTAAGTACAATTAGGTAAGAGTAGGATGAAAATATGATTTTAGAAACAATAAACTTACTTTAGGCCGATCCAAAGACTGGACCTTCACAGGATAATAAAATCACTCCTATGAGCAGTAGCGATAATACATCTATATCTATATATATCTTTTTTCTTCACATTTATTATTATTTATGGAAGGTCCACAGCTAATGGCCCCCAGTACCCAGCATAGAGGGGTGTGAAGAATCTCCAGGGATCGTGTTGACTCCACTGTTGGCTTGAGGGCAGACACCCCTGGTGGTAGTAATGGTTCTGCCCTTAACCTTGCTCCTCCCAATAGAATTGCTTCTTTCACTCTTCACTATTCTAACATTCGTGGGCTGAACTCTAATCTTTTGCCTGTGGAACAGCACTTGGGCACTTTCCACCCTAACCTCCTCCTCCTCTCTGAAACCCAGCTGTCTATACTTGCATCCACTGACCCATTTCAAATATCTCACTATAACCTGTATACACGTTTTCGTTCCAAAGGTGGGGTCTGTGCATACTGCAACACTAACACTCCTACTGCAAGGCTCATGGACCTTGAATCTCCTGACTTTGATGTTCTCTGGCTAAAAGTCTATCTCTCCACTACACTATCTTCCTTTTCTTCTGCTACTGTTCTCCAAACTCCACCGAGTATGTGTCGTTCTTTGAATATCTGTCCTCGTGCCATGCATCCTTGCTATCTTCTCTCCAACATGCTGAAGTTCTCTACATTGGAGACTTCAATGTACACCACAGTGAGTGGCTTCATTCTTCTCACATTGATGTGGGAGGAAGCGAGACCTGTGCTTTCTCTATTACTCATGATCTGGATCAAGTTATCAAACATTCTACTCACGTTCCTGATCGTCATGAACATGCTGCAAACACTCTTGACCTATTTTTTACTTCTAACACCTCAAACTACTCTTATTCTGTGCTTTCCCCTCTTGGTAAATCTGACCACTCTATGATCTCAATCTCTTCCATTTTCGCTTCCTCAAGACCAATCCATCCTACTCAGTGCCGCCTTTGGCACTTCGAGCGTACCCAACATGAAAATTGACGTAACTTTCTCTTTGACTTCCGATGGGATGATTACTGCTTTTTGGTCCCGCAACCCTGATCAGGTAGCTCTAAAAGTTGCTGAGATCATGACCGTGGGAATGGAGGCGTACATCCCCTCTTCTCCAAAAACTTTCTCTCCCACTATACCTTGGTTTGACCGTGCCTGCTCCATGGCTATCCAGGCTAGGAATCGGGACCACCGATCTTACCAAGCCTCTCCTTCCGATTTAACTCGCTCTTCTTTTATTATAGCTAGGAATCGCTGTACTGCTCAGATTCGAAGGTCTAAGGCTTCCTTTATAAGAAGGAAAGTTGATGACCTTAACTCCTCTCCCACTGACAATTGCTTCTGGTCCTTAGCCAAAAACCTCTCCAAAAAGTTCTGTAACTCAAGCTTTCCTTTCTCATTTGTTCTGATGGTTCTATAGCTTGCTCTCCCACTGACAAAGCCACTCTCTTTGGCCCTCATTTTTCTGCTAACTCTTCTATAAACGATTCCAGTGCACCTGTTCCTCAGTCTTTACCGCTCTCTAGCCCTATGCCCTCCCTTATCTGGTCCCGATGGTATCCCTGCAACGTTTCTTAAGGAGTTTGCAGATGAACTGGCTCCCGTGCTTTGACGTCTTTTTCACCACATTCTGTCAACCAGTATCTATCCTTCATCTTGGAAGCATGCTCTTGTTCAACCTGTTCCTAAGAAGGGTGTCCACTCTATTCCTTCTAACTACCAACCTACTGCCCTAACTTCCTCTATTGCTAAAGTCTTTGAAACTTAGCTCAATTCTCACTTCTTGAAACACCTTGACTAACTCACTTATCTCCGATCACCAGTACGGCTTCCGCATGTCAAGATCCACTGGTCATCTCCTGTCCAATCTTACTCATGCATGGTCATCTTGTCTTAGGAATTATGGGGAATCCTTTGTCGTCGCCCTTGCTGTCTTTAAGGTTTTTGACAGAGTCTGGCACAAGGCTCTGTTGGCCAAACTCCCTGCCTATGGTTTTACCCCTTCTTTCTGTTCTCTGATTTCCAGTTTTCTTACTGACCGTTTTATATCTGTAGTTGTTGATGGCGCGACATCTAGCCCTTTCTCTGTTACCAGTGGTGTTCCACAGAGCTCTGTTCTTTCACCTACTCTGTTCCTTCTCTTCATCAGTGATCTTCTACATTCCCCATCTTCCTCTCTTCTACATGCCTTTGCTGATGATTCTACCCTTCACTTTTCCTCTGCCTTTTCCTCACAACTTTCACCTGTTACTCGTAATTAATCTTGTATCACTCTTTATTCTCCTCTTAACTCTGATTTGCTGAGAGTATCTGAGTGGGGCACTAAAAATTTAGTTAAATTCAATGCCTTCAAAGCACTGTTTCTGGCTATCTCTTTATCTTCTTCTCCTCCTGATAACCCTATTGTCTTCGAAACTAATGAAATTTATCCTCTTAACTCTATCAACACAGTAGGAATCCATATAGCCTCTAGCTTGTCTTGTAGGAATCATATAATCCAAATTTTTAAATCTTCATCCAAAATATTGGAGTTTTTGTTTCATTTTCGTCATTACTTTTCTTCTTTGCAGTTACTTAAAGTCTACAAAGGTCTTATCCGTCTCTGCTTAAAATACTGCTCACACATCTGGGGTGCTTCTTCTTATACTTATCTTCTTGATAGGGTTGAATCTAAGGCAGTCAGAATCATTAATGATCCTTCTCTTACTTCTAATCTTGATTCTCTCTCTCTTCGCCGTAAGGTATCTTCCCTTTCGCTTTTCTATCGATACTACTTCCAGTGTTGCTCTGATGAGTTGACGAGTTACATCCCACCCCCACTGCCTAGGCCACGTAACACTCGCCAAGCGGCCTCATCTCACAGGTACTGTGTGGAGATTTGTAGCTTGTGGATTGATCGGTGCAGCGACTGCCTCTTCCCATCTACCTCCAGACTTTGGAACCCCGTTCCTCCTTCGGTCTTTCCTAATTCTTATGACCTTTTATCCTTTGAAAAGCAGATCTATCGTCATCTCAGAGCCTAGTCCTCCATATCTCTGGGTCCTCTGTACTTTGACTGTTTTCTTCTTTCTATCGTTTTCCTTTGTGTGACATTACCTCATATCTGCCTTGTCCTTAACCTTTTTCTTTTCCTTCGTCTTAGTATATTCTCGTGCCCGGGCCTTTATTGATGAGGGCAGTTTCTGCCTGTCCCGGTATCACAAAAAAAAAAATATATATATATATATATATATATATATATATATATATATATATATATATATATATATATATATATATGCCTTATTGAAATTTAATTCTCTCTTAATGTTTAGCGGAAATTATATTCTCTCCAACCTCTCTCCTGTTCCTTTCCCAAGCAAATTATATTTTCCATTTACTTACTCATCACTAATTATCAGCACTATTTTCTTTTTAGATAAATATTCCAGTTACAGGTGAGATGATTTTTAATTTCGGATCCTGCAAGATAGAAATAATGATACCTTCGCTTCTTTTGAGGCTGGTTTATTGGTTAAGAAACGGTATCATTACAATTTACGATAAAGACTATGGTCCCAAGGCTGCAGGTTCAATGTAAAAGTATGAGGTAGTAGTAGTAGTAGTAGTAGTAGTAGTAGTAGTAGTAGTTCAGTGTTCTGTCTCATAGAGACTTAGTAGTAGTAGTAGTAGTAGTAGTAGTAGTAGTAGTAGTATAATTCGGTGTTCTATCTCATACAGTTGTAATAGTAGTAGAAACAGTAGTAGTAGTAGCAGTAGTAGTAGTGGTCATAACTAGGTGTCGTATCTGCTATTTCTACCCCCAATGTTGTGCATTCTCTTAATTTTCTCTTATTGGGGCAATTGTCTGGGGGCAGTTGTCCAGGGGCAATTGTCCGGTGGCAGTTCTCCTGATACCCTCCTATCTTATAGGCAAGCAAAGGAGTAAAAAAAAGCAGCAGTGGTAGCAGCAGAAGCAGCAGTAACACCATCAGCAGAAGTAGCAGTAGTAGTATTTATAGTAGTAGTCAAAATTAGGTCTCCTATCTTATAAGCAAGCATAGGAGTTATAGCAGCAATGACAGCAGCAAGAGCATCAGTAGCATCAGCAGCAGCAGTAATAGTAGTAATATTGGTCATAATTAGGTCTCCTATCTTATAGGTAAGCATAGTGGTAATAGCAGTGGTGGCAGCAGCAGTAGCACCAGCAGCAACAGTAGTAGTAGTAGTATTAAAAGTAGTAGTAGTAGTTGTAGTAATTCAGCGTTCTGCTCATAAACAGTAGTAGTGTAGTGTAGTAGTACTAGTAATTCAGTGTTCCATATCATAGACAGTAGTAGTTGTAGTAGTAGCAGTAGTGGTTTTAATTAGTCTCCTATCTTATGGGCAAGCATAGTAATAATTGCAGCCGTGGCAGCTGCAGGGGCAGCAGTAACAGCAGCAGCAGTAATAGTAGTAGTAGTGGTCATAATTAGGTCTCCTATCTTATAGGCAAGCAAAGTGGTAATAGCAGCATTGGCAGCAGTAGTAGTGCCAGAAGCAGCAGCAGCAGCAGTAGTAGTAGTAGTAGTAGTAGTAATACTAGTTCGAAGTTTCGTCAGAAAACTTCATTGCATGAAGTAAGAAAGTATTTTTAGTGTAAGAAATGTATTCTGAGAATCTGTAACTTACAAGCAGAAGTAGTTTGAGTACCCACAGAAGATCTGTACCACAAGCAATAGCAGTATCTTGGAAGATGTCATGGAAAGGAGAGTAATGAAAATAGGAAAACTTTACATGAAATACTCATATGAATTTAGCAGAGTGTCTTGCTTCTAATTTTTTAGTTAAGTATCCATTGTTGTACAGGAAAAGGGGTATTATTTTAGAAGAGGGGATCAGTGGAATATGAAGCCTTCGGCTAGGGAGGACATGTTCCCCTAGGTTATGTTAGGTTAGGATGCACCAAAAAATGTGTTTCTTTCATCACTTTTCTTTGTAATCCTCTCTTTTAAAAATTTACAAGCAAAGCTATGCCACATGGTGACCTAACCATTTGCCTAAGTGGTAAATTTTCAATGTTTGTCAATTTGGAGTTTAGCAGTTTTGGTAGTTTTTACATGTTTTACAATACTAATTTGTTTCAGAGTTCTTATTCATTTGGTAACTTGCGGGGTAAATTTATAAGGTTTATTATAGGTTGATAAGTTGTCTATACTGGGGTACTGGCAATTGTTCCTTAGGAAAATTGCCCCTGGGCAATAGTCTGTAACTCAATATAAAACCAGACAATTGCCCCTTGTTAACATTAAAGTGAAATATATCATATAAATAAGAAATAGAGAATGAAAAGTTCAGTGTGAACCAATTATTATATCATACTTGATTAGGTTTGGTAAGGTCAAGTTGAGTTAGGTTAGGTCAGGGGCAACAGTTCTAGGGGCAGTTGTCCAAAGGAACAGTTGACCCAAGCTGCAATTGTTCTAGGATCAATTGTCCAGTTGGGCAAATGTCCCAATTCCATTTGTAGCATATCTTGTTTCTCCAAAGAAATACTTGCCCCTTTAATTCCTTAAGTGTTTGAGAACCAGTAAACATATATTTTCAGTTTATATGCCTTTTTGTCAGATATGAAAATTCGGTACTAATTAAAGGTCTAATGAAAGGCAGAGGCAAGGGTTAGTGAGAGCACAGAGTCCAACTATATACCTACCATGTAGCTGAGTCCCAAGCCCCCTCATCATTTTTTAATACCCAGTGATATCCAGGCATTGTCTGAATAATCAAGTCGACCTATAGGAACTCACTGACCCCCAATTAATTGCCTAATTTATATGGTAAGGATATGAGGTAGCGAAAGCCTAGACAACTCTGGGTGAGGATCGAACCTGGGGCTGATGTATTACCAGCTCCAAGTGTTGGTTCATCATACTTTACCTCAATATATTTAGTGATAATTGTTTATTATTTACAGATTCACGATTTCTACCAAGCTTTTGTTCATACTCAGAATTGTTATCGCCTTTGAGGCATGCAAGACACCGAAGAAGATGGAAATAGCATAATGAGTGATAAATGTTTTTCTTTGAAACTTTTAATTTGTTTATTGTGATGTTTTTATTTGCCATTTTATGTTACTATCAACCCTCGTAATGAAGGTGGACAGATAGGATGTAGCCAGGGAACTAAGACTGCATGTCCTTCTCGTGTATTGTGATGCACTGTATTTATCTAGGTTAGTTGTGCTCAACCTTCAGATGTTGTAGTCAAAGGTATTTACAGTAATTCCTCGTTTATCGCGGGTGTTACGTTCTGGGACCACCCACGATAGGTGAATATCCGTGAAGTAGCAGCACCATATTTATTACAGATATTTCACATTTATTCTTACCTTTATAAACCCTCCCTGCACTGTAAACAACTCACCCTTTACTTTATTAATAACAGCGTGCAAGCGTAAATTTATGTGAGTGTGACAGGTAAGTTTACCATGAATAACAGTGCGCAAGTGTAAAGGTATATGAACATGATAGGTAAGCTTACCGTGAATGACGTTTACATACTGCACAGCCAATGATGGCCAACAGCCGAGAAACTTCTTCCTTCCTTCAGTATATCTAATAGTTTTACCTTATCTGCCATGGTCAACATCTTCCTTTGCCGCTTAGGCTCATTACCAGAAGCCTTAGAAGATGAAGGACGCTTGGGCAGCATTGCAGAGGTTGAAATAAAGCAAAAGTTTCACAAAAAACACAAGCACAACGTATTAAGAGGCACAACTCGAAAGGCGCACACGTGAGTAACTAAATGGGTTAGGCGAGACAATGGAAGATGCTGGAAGAATCAAGCTTCAATCAAAGAGCCAATCAGACCCCAGGATACAGAACACAATTCTGTGAGTCGTCGTCTCCCAGCCATCAACCAATAGCATCCCGTGTACTATCTCATGTAGGTGCGACTCTTTGCGTTTTCCAAGATGCAGATACTGGTATCGTATTTTATATGGTGAATTACATGTTTAAATTTATGTTTTTTTACTATATTTTACTGTTTTATTATTCTTAGGCTAGGAAATACTTTTTTTTTATCAATAAAATAATGAAAATACTCTAAATTTTATTATTTCCACATATTGTGGATTCCCGAGATATACCCAGAAAATCTGCAATATAAAATACATATGCTCGCCATAAAAAACCGCGATGCACTGAATCCGTGGAAGGTGAACCGCGATATAGCGAGGGATTACTGTATTTACTAGACTTTGCTTATACTGTAGATTGATTTATGAATTGTTCAGTGTTGTTAAAATATGGTTTAACTTCAATGACCTCTTTTAAATTGAATTATTATTATTATTATTATTATTATTATTATTATTATTATTATTGATGCCATGATAGATCATTGGTAGAGTGTGTTAGTCCAGAATCGACTTGTGCAGGGTCTGTCCTATGACAGATTGTTGGGAAGGGCATCGAACCTTATACCCCAAGTCCAGCATATCTGTGCCCATCCCCTTTGAGTGGAAACTAATTGTTACATCCAGCACATAAAACCGTGCATAATTATTATTATTATTATTGTTATTATTATTATTATTATTATTATTATTATTATTATTATTATTATTATTACAACACGTGTAGGAGTACTATTATGTATCGGCTGTAAAACAGTCGAGAAAGGAGATGAGTAAGGGCTGGGTAAGATGAGGCCCAGTTACTTCAGTTCTCTTGTCATGGTTGTTGCCCTCTTTCAACTACTATGAAAGATGCTATCGTGCAGAAATATTAAAGGACTATTTTATGTATGGTTGATAAGGGATTCCGTAGATCAGTGGTTAAGGCGTTCAACTCAGGAAGTGACATATCCTATATTCAAGCCCACCCTAAGGTGTAAGGAAGGGCATCCAATCATAATTTCCTAGCTCTTACGTGTCTGTATCTACCCCCTTTTGATTGGGGATTAATAGTGACAATATAAAAATGAAATTCGGTATGGTTAATAGAAACTGTGGTAGATAAGTGGTAAAGCTCATGAGTTAGGAAGTGATAAATCCGTGTCTGATCCTACCATTGGATGTTAAGAAGGTCATTCAGCCTATTTCCTAGCTTCAACCCTACCTGTGATCATACTCATAATGGGGACCGCAAGAAAAAAGATTTTGGGACATGGTGAGAGAGGCAAGATTGTGATGACTTGGGTATGCTCTGAGGAGGGATGAGGAGTATGTTGGAAGAAGGCTGCTGAGGATGGAGGTGGCAGGCATAAGGGGCAGAGGTAGGCTAAAGAGGATACTTATGGGTGTATTGATGGAGGACATGAGGGTATGTGGTATGACAGACGAGGACACAGGGGATAGGGCGATATGGAGATATTTGATCTGCTCTGGCGACCCCTGATAAAAGAAGTCGAAATATGATCAATCATGACACATAAATCAACAAACATTATTATTTCAGAGGCTGTGATAGCTCAGTGGTTTAGGGCGCAGGTCAAGAAGTGACATCCTTGGCTAACACAGGTTTGATCTTGCCATGGGGCATTAGGAATTGCATCTAGCCTTTATTCCCCAGCTTCTGCCTGGCTGAATCCACCCCTATTCAAGTGGGGATTAATAGGGACATAAAACGGCAACAATTTCTAGAATAAAATGTATTTTTGGGAACCACAGTAGCACAGTAAATAGAGAGCTCAACTCGGGAAGTGACAAACCCATATTTGACGTCACTATAGGGCATTAGGAAGGGTGTCCATCCTTAATTTTCCAGCTCCAACCTGTCTGTGTACAAGATTAAGAATGACACATCTGTTGGCAAACAGCATCACTCCATTACTGATTTCTGGATTTTTTCAGGTGTTATCAAATGTCAACTGTACAATCCTTGACAAGCAATCCTCAATTTTTATTTTGGCAGCTAATCCAGATGATGAATGACCAAAGGTGTGAAATTTGTCACTGTGCCACTTTAGCACTGTTTAATACTCTTTGGTGTATTTCCAGTTCCCACTTCTCGTGTTATAGAAGATCCTTGGCTTAACCATAGGCAAAGATGCCAGGAGGTGAATTGCTTTCAATTTGCAGGGACTCAAGCTGTTTGTTAATAACTACAAAGCCGATTACTTAATTTACATATACTGTATACATTATCAGTTATTAAATTATAATTTATTTATTTATATAAGTACAGTAATCCATCGCTATATCACGATTCACCTTCTGCGAATTCAGTGCATCGCGGATTTTTTTGGCGAGCATATGTATTTTATATCGCAGATTTTTTGGGTATATGCGAGAATCCACGATATGTGGAAATATTAAATTTCCAGTATTTTCATTATTTTATTGATAAAGTATTTCCTAGCCTAAGAATAATAAAAGAGTAAAAAATTGTAAAAAACATAAATTTAAACATGTAACTCTGCACCATATAAAATACTATACCAGTATTGGTGTTTCGGAAATTGCAAACGGTTGCACCTAGGTGAGATAGTATATATTAAAATTTCCGGTATTTTCATTATTTTATTGGTAAAAAAAAGTATTTCCTAGCCTAAAAATAATAAAACAGTAAAAATAGTAAAAAACTTAAATTTAAACGCGTAACTAACAGTATTGCACCATATAAAATGCGATACCGGTATCGGCGTCTTGGAAAGCGCAAAGGGTCGTACCTACGTAAGATAGTACACGTGATGCTATTGGCCGATGGGTGGGAGACGACGAATCTTAGAATTGTGTTCTGTATTCTGGGGTTTGACTGGCTTTTTGATTGAAGCTTCATATCTCCCAGCATCTTCCATTGTCTCGCCTCACCCATTCAGTTACTCACATGTGCATTGTGCCTCTTAATATGTTGTGCTTGTGGTTTTTGTGAAACTTTTGTATTTCAACCCCTGCAATGCCGCCCAAGCATCCTTCATCTTTTAAAGCTTCAGGTAGTGAGCCAAAGTGGCAAAGGAAGATGTTGACCATAGCAGATAAGGTAAAACTGTTAGATATGCTGAAGGAAGGAAGAAGGTTCTTGGCTGTCGGCCGCCATTTTGGCATCAACGAATCTACTGTTCGCTACATCAAGAAGGCCGAGGCGAATATCAGGATGACAGCGACTCTTACTTTTAACAAAACAGCGAAGAGGGTCGTAACACCCCGCAATAAGATAATAGTGCAGATGGAATCAGCTTTGGCCCTGTGGATTACTGATTGCAGGAAGAAGAACATCAGCTTAGACACCAGTATCATACAAACAAAGGCGAAGAAGCTGTATGAGACATTCGCTGCAAACGAACCCGATGACGATAGTGGCAACCGCGAGGAGGAGGAGAAAGAAGAAATTGAAGACCCACAATCAGGGCCGTCCAGCGATTCTCCACCGGGGAAACCATCGTTTGTTGCTAGCAAAGGGATGGTTCGCCATATTTCAAAAACACATTGGCCTAAAGAATGTTTCGGTTCATGGCGAAGCTGCCTCTGCAGATACAGCTGCAGCTGAAGATTATGTGAACAACTACTTCTAAATTATCGAGGAAGGCGGTTATGTTCCTGAGCAAGTGTACAACATGGATGAGACTGGGTTATTTTGGAAGAGAATGCCGTCTCACACTTCTCTTTTCAAGGAAGAAGCTAAAGCCCCTGGATTTAAAGCGCACAAAGACCGCTTTACCCTTGTTATGTGCGGGAATGCTGCGGGCTTTATGTTAAAGTCAGGGCTTATATACAAGTCAAAGAACCCTAGGGCTTTGAAGAATAAAAAGAATCTGCTGCCAGTGTATTGGATGCATAACCCTAAGGCCTGAATCACGACGAAAATCCTCTCATCGGACTGGTATTACCAATGCTTTATCCCTCAAGTCCGAGTTTATCTTGCGGAGATGGGCCTTGAATTTAAAGTCCTACTTTTGATGTATAATGCTGGTGGCCACCCAACTGATCTCCATTATGACGGTGTTCAAGTAGAGTTCCTGCCACTGAATACGACATCACTGATTCAGCCTATGGATCAAGGCGTTATTCTTGCACTCAAGGCCCTCTACACACGAAATGCCCTGGCGAACCTGGTTGAATCCATGGATGCGGACAAAGAATTCGCACTGAAGGCGTATTGGCGTAACTACACGATTGCTACATGCCTTCAAAATTTTCAGAATGCACTCAAAGAGACAAAGCTGGCCACAATCAATGCCAGCTGGAAGAAATTGTGGCCCGAAGTCATCTATGACTACAAGGGATTTGCTCCTGAAGAAGTGCATAACTCTGCAGTTGCCAAAGCTGTAAAATTGGCTGCATTGCTAGGAGGAGAATGCTATAAAGATATGACTCACAAAGACGTCAATGACCTGATCGACTGCCACTCACAACTGTTGACTGATGAAGACTTGGAGGAAATGACAAAATCAGCGAGCGAAGAATAAGAACAGCAAGCGCATGATGAAGTCAAAGAACCTGGTCTTACACTCGAACGGCTGGCAGCCTTGTATAACATGGCTAAAGAACTCCAACAACTGTCGCAGGAGTATGATTATGATATGGTTCATTTGGTGCACTTCTTCAATATTATCGACAATGTCATGACTCCTTACAAGACCATCTTTGCACAGAAGAAGAAACAGCAACAACAACTCCCCATTATCGTTTTCTTCTCTCGCAAAAAGCAGCCATAAAGCTGTCATTGGCTATGGAGTATGTAAACGTAATCATCACGTCATTCACTGTAAGCTTACCTACAGCGTTCATATAAATTAACGCTTGTGCGCTGTTATTAATAAAGTAAAGGGTGAGTTGTTGACAGTTTAGGGAGGGTTTATACAGTGAAGGTAAAAATAAATGTAAAATACCTATAATAAATATGGTGCTGCTACTTCACGAATTTTCACATATCGCGGGTGGTCCTGGAACTGAACCTCCGTGATAAACGAGGGATCACTCTATACAATATAAGATTAGTAGCCACCATTGGCGAGTAGTAACACTTGCGACTGATTTTTCAGGTCGTAGGTTTTTTGCCTGCCATGGTCTCAGGTTAGAAAGTGCATACACTCAGGGTAACAGTCATACAGGCCAAATCCCAAGTCCTTCGTAAGAAGGCACCATCCTAGCCCTTAGTAAAAAAGGGAGTCTCTGATGTAAAACCGATTAGCGTGTATGCATGATTACATATTGAAAGAGCTTTCATTTCGAAGTGTATGTTTAAGTGTTAGAGAGTGAACAAGTTGTTACGTAATTTATATATACTGTACTGTATACAGTATCAATAATTAATTTATAATTTATATATTTACATATACACCTTGTTCGTTTTTTCCGCATTTTTTTTTAGGCATGAAATTGCAATAACGCCCCTAAAAACTAACAGTAAAGAAATACGAAATTCACGAATAATGCCCATGCAAAAAAATTTGAAAAAAAAAAATTTATTTTAGTAAAAAATTGACCGCCTTGGAGCCACTTTTCTGCCATCCTCTGCTATTTTACCACTTAATGCGATTGGATATTATGAAGAAAATTTAAAAAAAAACATTAAGAACAAACAGCAAACACTTTTTCAATATAATATCGTCAGGGAAATAGCGTGCGAGGGTGCATCAGCTGATATGGAAGTAACAAAACGTTTGCCGATAGAGGTACGTTTTCCTGCATCCTCCTCCTCTTCTACCGCTTAATGCGATCGAATATTATGAAGAAAATTTTAAAAAAGCGTTAAGAACAAACAGCTAACATATTTTCAATATAATATCGTCGGAAATAGCGTGCGAGGGTGCATCAGCTGATACGGAAGTAACAAAACGTTTGCCGATAGAGGTACGTTCTCCCGCATCCTCCTCCTGTTCTACCGCTTAATGCGATCGAATATTATGAAGAAAATTTTAAAAAAGCGTTAAGAACAAACAGCTAACATATTTTCAATATAATATTGTCAGGGAAATAGCGTGCGAGGGTGTATCAGCTGATACGGACGTAGCAAAACGTTTGCCGATAGAGGTTTGTTCTCTCGCATCCTCCTCCTCTTCTACCGCTTAATGCAATCAAATATTATGAAGAAAATTGAAAAAAAGCATTAAGAACAAACAGCAAACAAATTTTCGATATAATGTCGTCAGGGAAATTGCGTGGGAGGGTGCATCAGCTGGTATGGAAGTGTGACAAAACGTTTGCTGATACAGGTTCGTTCTCCTGCATCCTCCTCCTCTTCTACTGCTTAATGTGATCAAATATTATGAAGAAAATTGAAAATAAGCTTTAATAAACAGCAAACAAATTTTTGATATAATATCATCAGGAAAATAGCGTGGGAGGGTGCGTCAGCTGATACGAAAGTGTGACAAAACGATTGCTGATAGAGGTTTGTTCTCCCGCATTCGCTTCCTCTTCTACCGCTTAATGCAATCGAATATTACGAAGAAAATTGAAAAAAGCATTAAGAACAAACAGCAAATAAACTTTCGATATAATATCGTCAGGGAAATAGCGTGTAGAGACTATATTATTTTGTTTAAGTTTCCCTGATATACGTTTTCTTTGTAACAAATTGTGTAGTTTCATTTTCTCTCAGCTGACTTTGTTTACGTTTAGATTTCGTGCAGCACGGTCGATATGTAAAGAAGATAGAATAATGTTTAGAACCAAGGAATATTAATAATGCATACTATAATCTTGGAAAGTAGATGAACCCCAAATAGAGTGAGTAAATATATATTTTATGAGTAAGATGTGCCTGAATAGTGATAAGCATCACCTGATATGGAAGCGGCAAAAGTGTGTCGATAGGGGTTCGTTCTCCCGCATCCTACTCCTCTTCTACCGCTTAATGCGATCGGATATTATGAAGATAATGGAAAAAAAGCATTAAGAATAAACAGCACACAAACTATCAATATAATATCGTCAGGGAAATAGCGTGCGATGGTGCATCAGCTGATACGGAGGCAGCAAACTGTTTGCATCCTCGTGCTCACCGCCACCATGCACGTCCCAGTGTATGCCTGTTGCCTACCACATAATAGATTGCATAAATTTGTTTACTGTACGATAAATCTGTATATCTTTTATACTGTACACTATTTGCATGTTAATTTGATTAACTACAGGTTTTTCTGCTTTGTTATGTACTTATAAAATATATATTACTTATATCTTTGGCATAGTGTGTCTATGTGAGGTTGTGGAACATATCTATGCCCTTTATCATTGTATTCTATGAAAAATGACTTGTTTTTTCACATTATTTGTGTATATGTTTGCATATATACACAAAGGGACTCAAAGCGTTTGTTGCGTAATTTATATTTACTATATACAGTATCGGTGATTAAATTATAATTTATATACTTGTATATATTTGTGTATAAATGCTTACATATACTGTATCCACAAAGGGACACAAAGCATTGGTCATAAAAGTATTAAGAATGTAAAACAGAAATTATTTTACTTACATATAATGTATACAGTATCAGTATTAATTTATAATATGTTTACATATGCTTGTGTATACTGTATGTTTATATATTAACTCTTATGTGGAGATATTTTGAAAATAAATTTTATTCTTAATGTATAAGTGTTAGTAAGTAAAATATTCATAACTTAGTTTAGATGTACTGTATATAGTATCAATTATTAATTTATTATATATTTTATTATATTTGTGTATTTGTTTACATATCAACACTTCTGTGGAGGCATTTTGAGAATAAATTTTATTCTTAATATAAGTGATACTTTACCAATGTTTTTAGAAGTACAGTATTTGTATTTTACTCTTAAATTATTGAAAATCATTTGCACTAACAGACTCTATATAGAGAAGCATTGCATATGTAAACTATATTAATGTAAATCCCTCATGACAATGTTTACAGTAGCTTAATGAATTGTATAAGAAATTTTGTTTTAAGGTTTGTGTGTAAGAGAGCATATATATTTTGGCATATGAAAAGGAGTTATAAAGTGTTATTATTGTTATTTTACCTTTTCAGTGTGTATTGTGTCACCAACCTTAATTCCCCAGCTCCAACTTGTCAGTGCCCACCTCTTTGAATGGGATTAGGAGTGACAGCGTTAATATATATTATATTGTAATGTAATGTTATTAATGAGATCAAAGTATTTGGGCATTAAAATATATGTGCTTCCTTCTAGAATATACTTTATGTAAGTTGTAAATTTATTTCACATGCAAAAAGGGAGTGCTTAGTAATTCACAGAATAATTTAGAGCATATTAAATTTTTTCCATATTTTTCTTCAAGAATGAAAATTACTCGCTTAATTTGTTTAAAGTACTTAAGATATATTGTTTTCATTTAATATAGTACTGTATTTGGGTGTGTACATTACCTGAGTAGTATAATGTGCGAGGTGGGAAGCGACTGATGCGGGTTCGAGCCCTCTTTGGGGCATTAAGAAGGGCATCCAGGCTATACCCCTTTTTAGCTCCAACTTGTCTGTGTCCACCTCATTTGAAATGGGGACTAATTATGACGCATAAAGAGCCGTTACAATCTAATGCTGTATTAAAATACATTTTGATGTTGACATATATCAATATTATCATATTCATTCTTTTTAAAATACAGACCTGTTTTATTAACTTTAGTAATACATGAATGTACATGATTGAGTAAGGTTGGCATAGAAATTAAATTAGTTAATGAGAATGACTCCAGATTCGATCTTGAGCCATTGATGGAGTAGCTTTCACTGTCTCAGGTCGTTACCAATTAATTTCGGTAATTAATTTGGGGGTTCAGTGATTTCCTGTAGGTGTACCTGCTTATTCAGTCATTGTCTGGAGATCACTGAGTCCACGTGATTGGAGAGGGTCTTGCACCCAGCTATATGGTAGGTATTTTGTGTGGCTCTAGTGCTCTCACTGTCTCTTATCTCTGCCTTTCAGTTGAGACCTGTAATCTTCCCCAGAATTTACAAGCATGAGACTGAAATATTTAGCATTTTATGTGTCACTGTTAATCCCCATTAGAATATGGATGGACACACACAGGTAGGAGCCGGGTAGTTAAGACTGGATGTATTTCCTAATGCCCAGTGGTGTCTCCAAACAAGGGTTTGTCACTTACTGAGTCATGAAAAGCACAATTATATATTGAGTAAAAAGGTCCCTATGTATCCAGCATAGTAATTTTAATTCTCATCTGGGATATGTAAAACAATTATTTTTATGAATTATCAGTACAATATTTGAAATTGTGCCTTTTTGTTAATTTTATTTGCAAATTCTTGATGTTGAGATTGTATTTAGATACGTTGCATTTTTTACTGTTTTTATGTGACATATATTCCCCATTTGCTTGGAGGTGGACAAACTGGTTGGAACTGGGGAATTAAGGCTGGATGCCCTTTGTAGCTCCCGTAGATGAGATTAAACACTGGTTTTTCACTCTCAAGTCGAGCTCTCTAATCATTCAAGTACCTCAGCCCCCATTCAGATATTTTGGTTGTGTCACTTGTGATGTAACTTGAAAAAGAGGTATTTGGGAATAATCTGTGATATAATTCTGAACACTCCTTTATGTTATTATTTTATGCAGATTTTATTATTATTATTATAATTATTTTTATTATTATTACTGTTGTTATTATTACTACTACTATTATTATTATTATTATAGTTGTAACTAATAACCAATGAGTAGAGTAGTTTACTAACAAAGGTCTGATTTTTTGTGACCTCAAAGTCATGTCTCTTGAGGGTATGAGAGCGGGAAGCAGTGATCGCAATAACTGCTGCTGGATTCAAACTCGGGGCGCCCTCCCTCCAGAAAGTCAAATTTGGCACTCAGGATGGGAACAGAGTTGAAAGAAGACCTTTATGTCTCGAGTACTGATGGCATAAATTCTGTTTCAGCCTTTATGGCTTCGTATATGAAGTCACTAAGTGAAGAATATATGATATTTTATCTTATTACTAATGGGTTTGTAATGCTTTAATGGAGATTCTATTTTTTTCTGAAGATTCTCAAAACTATTATGAGCAATGCTTAGTATGTGTTTAAAGATATTTCTATTCAAGTGTTTAATATCTGAGTGTAACTCATTTGAACATATCGTGGGGAATTCCTAATATAACACACTGTTTTGTTTGTGAATTTCGTGGCAGCTTTATGTAATTTGTGAATGTTTTGTGTTATTTTGTTGCACCCCATCTCTCTTTTTCTCCTCTCCTCTCCTCTCCTACCAAGTACCCATGATCTCTGTAACTCGTTAGAATCTGCATATTTCAGAATTAAGGCTAAGCATATGATGAATTCATACGAAACTAGAAAAATATGTGAGAGACATGCATAAGTTTATTTCATTATTAGATTTTTTGACATATTTTCAAGCAGTGAAAATAGAAGTAAACCTATCGCTTTACTTATTTTATGAACATTAATAACAAGGTTAATTCGAACATGGAGTTGATTGTTAAAAGTTTTGTTTAACTAATCACAATTGGTAATAACCACCATGGCTTATAAGAGTTTTGAGGTAGTACATTTACGTTTGGCTCAAGAGTTCTCCAGGGGGAGACCGGTATCTTGCTTAATCTGCTAACTGTGTTCTGTGTGTATACCTCCATGGTTTTGTTATGCAAGTATGGTAGAGGAAACTGTGACCTGACTTATGAGGTTTATGTACGTAAATTGGCTTTTTATCACTATTCTATTTTTTTTTACGTATCTTACATGATAAATGACAACTGCATATATATAGAAATTACATCAATATTGGGATTATGTGGTTATTTGAGGTTAATTACAACAGCATATACAAAAGAAACTTATGTTTATCTAGTTATTTGGGGATAGTTAAATGACAACTGCATATACAGTATATAGTAATTCCTTGAAAATTTTTTATTTGCTTACTCAAGGTTAATTATCTTCACTCTATCAATATACAGTGATTCCCCCCTTATTGCGGTAGTTCAGTTCCGGGACCCAGCACGAGACAGGAAAACCGTGAAGTAGGATCAGCCTGTATGTACATAGATATTTTAATTTATTTTTACGTTTACACTGTATAAACCCTCCCTGTACTGTTAACAAACCACCCTTTACTTCATAAATAACAGCATGCAACGTAAATTTATATGAAAGTGATAGATAAAATTACGGTGAATGAAGTGGTAATTACATGACATACTCATGTACATAGGTATTTTACAATTATTTTTGCCAAAAAAAATCCCGTGGTACAGTGAAAATGTGAACCAAGAAACGCGATCCAGTTGGGGATCACTGTATTGTATATTTAATACACTTATTTGTTTTAAACGCTTATCCTGAGTTAGTGTGAGTAATAGTCATGACTTGTGGAGTAAAATAATGTCATTTTGTTCTTTTGAAGGAAGAAAATTAGGTTGTTTATGTCTTATATTCTTTGTTTGTTTATAATATCTATTCCAGAGGTTTGCTATTTTTACAAGCAACTTGTAAATGGTTTTTGTTTAATAACTTCTTGTTTTTATGATTCTGGAAGGTCTCTACAGAGAATTTCACGCTAGGTTGTTTATATTCTTTGTTTATTTATAATATCTGTTTCAAAAGTTTAGTGTTTTTATAAACGAATTGCATGAAATTTGTTGTTTAAGAATCATTTTTGTACTTCTGAAAGGTTTCTCCATTGAATTTTATATTAGGTTGTGTACTGTTTTTGTAAACAAGTTTAATGAAAACTAAATGAGCACATTACATATGTGAAAACATGAATCATTTTTTTACCCCAACCGGGACTTGAACCTAGGACTTATAATTACTGAGTCAAGGCGCTACCAACTACAGCACAGAAGATTAAAAGGAATCAGACCTTATAGCTTATATCTGCTATACTTAGGAATGAACTCATTCTATCTGAATGCCACTATGCTCATATTACAGATTCCCCAACCTCACTCGTGGCTTCATTTTCGCATTTAATTCAACTCCCAATCTCATTCGGGCCCAACAATATCCAAATAAGCACATTACATATGTTAAAACATGAATAATTTTTTTTTACCCGGACCGGGACTTGAAACTAAGACTTATAATTACTAAGTCAAGGCGCTACCAACTACAACACAGAAGGTTAAAAGGAATCAGACCTTATAGCTTATATCTGTAATACTTAGGAATGAATGCATTCTATCTGAATGCCACTATGTTCATATTCCAGATTCCCCAACCTCACTCGTGGCTTCATTTTCACATTTAATTCAACTTCTAATCTCATTCGGGCTCAACATTAACCAAATACCACATTACATATGTGAAAACATGAATCATTTTTTCCCCGACCGGGACTTGAACCTAGGACTTATAATTACAAAGTCAAGGCGCTACCAATTACACCACAGAAGGTTAAAAGGAATCAGACCTTATAGCTTATATCGGCTATACTTAGGAATGAACGCATTCTATCTGAATGCCACTATACTCATGTACAGATTCCCAGACATCACTCGTGGCTTCATTTTCGCATTTAATTCAACTACCAATCTCATTCGGGCCCAACAATAACCAAATAAGCACATTACATAAAAAGAATTATTCATGTTTTCACATATGTAATGTGCTTATTTGGTTATTGTTGGGCCCGAATGAGATTGGGAGTTGAATTAAATGCGAAAATGAAGCCACGAGTGAGGTTGGGAAATCTGTAATGTGAACATAGTGGCATTCAGATAGAATGCGTTCATTCCTAAGTATAGCAGATATAAGCTATAAGGTCTGATTCCTTTTAACCTTCTGTGTTGCAGTTGGTAGCACATTAACTTTGTAATTATAAGTCTTAGTTTCAAGTCCCGGTCGGGGTAAAAAAAAAATTATTCATATTTTCACATATGTAATGTGCTTATTTGGTTATTGTTTGGCCTGAATGAGATTGGGAGTTGAATTAAATGCGAAAATGAAGCCACAAGTGAGGTTGGGGAATCTGTAATATGAACATAGTGGCATTCAGATAGAATGCGCTCATTCCTAAATATAGCAGATATAAGCTATTAGGTCTGATTCCTTTTAGCCTTCTGTAGTTTGCCTCTTATTAACTTCTTTTTGTTTCTGAAAGTTCTCTACATTAGTTTGTGTATGTTCATCGATGGTTTATATGTCTGTTTCTGAGGGTTATTAATTTTGCAAACAACTTGTATGAAGAAGCAATGGTAATTTATATCTAAAAAGCTTCTGTACTCTTTTCCAATGAAACTTCCCTCAGATTTTTGATGATGCTTTTGACAGAATATTTGAGAAGGCTGACAGGCTGGCAAAAATGGCAGCTGAGAGTTCAGTGTCTGAATCTATAACCATGCTGACTCAGATCAAAACAATGTTGTATAATGAGATTATGGAAGAGTAAGAACTTTTTACACTCACACAACATGTCAGCAGCTGTTTGATCCAACATTACGAAAACTTCAGAAGGCTGAGACACATATACAGCATGGATAAAATGCTTACAGGTGACTGTGATAGAGTTGCTGCCCGCATAAGACTTGGTTATAGAAATATATGGGAGGTGGATTGCGAGAAAACTGGTAGAAAGCACCCAGAACACTCAAAATGCCATTTATATGAGTGTGAAGGGAGCAACAATTTAGTACACTACATTACAGAGTGCACAAAGCTAAAGGGCTTCAGACCTCTTGGTCTGAGCTACTTTGAACTTTGTTTGCACTTTTGCAACCCAGAGAACTTATATCCTGTACTTAGTGTATACCCAACATTGAAAAAGTAATTCTTTTACCCTCTTCTTCGTTTACATCTTTTCCCACTTTTATGTGGGGTCGATGTTTCTGGTCAGTTTTCTCCATTTGTTTCTGTCCAATACCTCATCACCCAACAAACCTTTAGACCTCAGGTCATCATTGATGCAATCCATCCACCTACGCTTTGGTCTCCCTCCTTCTCCTACCCTGTATATCCATTTCCATCACCCTCCTCCCAACATACTGTCCATCCCACCTAACGACATGACCATACCATCTTCGTCTACTTTCTTGTATCTTATCTGATATTTCTCTAACTATTGAGAGAGAAAAATTGGGGGAAAGGTGGAGGGAATACCTTCTCTCTCTCTCTCTCTCTCTCTCTCTCTCTCTCTCATATGCCTTTTTATATACATAAGCCACTTTTCCCCCTATAAGGTGAGTGGCTGAGTAAGGGAATAATGTTCTGACTTTCTGGGAAGAGGAAGTACAGAGAGGGGGTCTCTAATTCCCTTCGCTCCGCCCCACTTAGTCTACTCTTACGACACGCAGGGGAACATGGAGGAAGTATTCTATCCCCCTCACTCAGGAGCTCATATGTATGTAAATATATATATATATATATATATATATATATATATATATATATATATATATATATATATATATATATATATATATATATATATATATATATATATATATATATATATATATATATATATATATATATATATATATATATATATATATATATATATATATATATATATATATATATATATAATATATGTGTGTAATTACCTTATTGTGTTTACGGGAAAGAGCCCAAAGCTCGTATCTTCCCGTCTCCTGATCGCTTCCATTTTATACTTAGTGATACTTATCATACCTCTCCTTAAAACTATGGATTGAGATAGCGTTAACTACCTCCTCGCTTAGCCAATTCCAATTATCAACTACTCTTACACTGAAAAAGTATTTCCTTACCTCCTGCAAAGAAGTTTTCTTACGAAGCTTCACACTATGACCTCTAGTTCTAGAGCCAGCCATATCAAAATATCGATCCCTATCCAATCTATCATAACCATGAAGGAATTTAAAGACTGTCATCATATCCCCCTCACTCTTCTAGCTTCGAGTGATGGCAAGTCTAATTCCCTCGGCATCTCATCATAACAGATTACGTATTTCTGGCACCAGTTTCGTGGCATGTCTTTGATCTTTTTCAAGCTTAGCTATGTCCTTTTTCAAGTGTGGATTCCAAAAGGGGGCTGCATAGTCGAGTTTTGGCCTCACATAGGTTACATAAATATTTCTGAACATTTCCTTGTTCATGTGCCTGAAGGCTACCCTTACTTTTGATAAGAATGCATATGCTACCCTTACAATGCCATTTATATGTATTTCTGGAGACAAATTTGCCAGTATGTTTACTCCTGAATCTCTCTCATTTTCTGTCTCTTGAAGTTGTACTCCAGCCACCGAGTAGTCAAGCTTGGGCCTTCTTGAACTTGTACCCATTCTCATTACCTTACATTTTGAAGTATTGAATTTCATTTGCTACTTTTCTGACCACTCATGCAGACTATTTAGATCTTCCTGAAGTTCTCTACCATTGTTCTCCTTTCCTACTTTCTTCACAATCTTTGCATCATCTGCGAACATATTCATGAATGAATTTACAGACTCTGGTAGGTCATTTACATATACAAGGAACAAAAGTGGCCCTAAAACTGAGCCCTATGGAACTCCACTACTAACTCTTCTCCATTCAGACACTGAGTGTCTTACTCTAACCCTCTGTTCCCTTCCTTCTAAGTAAATTTTTATCCATTCCAAGACATTTCCACCTATTCTAGCCATTGCTTGCAGCTTCCTAATAAGTCTCCCATGTGGAACAGTCAAATGCTTTGTGGATGTCTAGGAATATGCAATCTGCCCAGCCCTCTCTTTCCTGTAAGATTCGTCTTACCTCATCATAAAATTCTAATAAGTTTGTTACTGTTGATCTACCTTCTCTGAAGCCATGCTGCCTCACTGACAAAAAGTTGAAGGATTCCAAGTGAAGAGAGATATGTTTCCTTAGTAGTTTCTCCATAACTTTGCAAACTATGCTGGCCAAGGAAGCTGGTCTATAGTTCAGAGCCGTATCCCTCCTTCCCTTTTTGAAGATAGGTATCACATTTGCTTGTTTCCAACATCTTGGAATCTTCCCTGACTCCAGTGACCTTTTAAATATGATGCCCAGTGCCACTAATATTGAGTTTGCACATTTTTTAAGTACATGAGGGGATATGTCATCAGGACCTGTAGCTTTATGAACATCTAAATCCATCAGCGCATTGCATACCTCTGTAGCTGTAAGGTTGATGTTCTCTAATATCGGCCCTTGAGCTTCTATCTCTGCAATCTCAGGGGGTGGGGTATTTTCTACTGTAAATACTGACTGAAACTCCTTGTTCAATTCTTTGCAGATCTCTTCATCCGTCTCAGTGATGCTTCCGTCCGCTCTCTTTAGCCTTAAAACCTGTTCTTTTACCTTCAGTTTTCCTCTGATAAAGCTGTGGAAAAGCTTGGGATTTTCTTTAGCCTTCATGGTGATGTCCCTCTCATAGTCTGAGTCTGCCTCTCTTCTTTTACTTAGGTAGTCATTTCTTGCTCTTTAGTAGGTTTGCCAGGCATTTCTGTTTTTTCTCCTCCTATACCTTTTCCAGCATTTGTCTCTCCACTCCTTAGCTCTTTTACACTCATTATCGAACCATTTCTCTCTGGCATGAATTACACCTACTTTGGTGACAGGTATGCAGCAATCTACTATCTTCCCATATTTCTCACAAAAGATGTCATACATTTCTTGTACAGATTTGTTGTAAAATAAGGTCCTCCAGTCAATAACTGCAAAAAGCTCATTCATTTTGATGTAATCTTTCGGATAGTTACTCCTCATGTCCTCAGTGTTTCTACTCTCTGGCAGAATATCTTCAATGATATACTCCATCAACAACACACAGTGGTCACTCTTTCCAATTGGTGGTTCATACTCAATTTTTTTCAATATCCAACACATTATCTGTGAATACTAGATCAAGTAGTGATGGCTCATCCCCACCCCTGGGCCTCGTTGGTTCCATTACATGTTGGTGTAGGAAATTCCCTTGTACACAATCTAGAAATGTATGTCTATATGTATCAATAATTACCACTTTTGATTCATAACTATCTATATACAAAAGCTGTAGTAATAATAATAATAATAATAATCATGATGGTGCTGGCAAGTTGTGATAATAGTGATAATGGATTAAGCTGATATAATTCTCTCATGTACATAATTTGAAGGGTAGAGAAGGGGAAAGGCTTTCAGCCTTTCTCTTTCTTTTTCTTCCAAATTTATCTTCCATTATATGGCTCTGTGTTTATGTGTGATTACCTAATTGTGTTTAAGGGAAAGAGCCCAAAGCCCGTATCTTCCCGTCTCCTGATCGGTTCCATTTTATACTTAGTGATACTTATCATACCTGTCCTTAAAACTATGGATTGAGATAGCATTAACTACCTCCTCGCTTAGCCAATTCCAATTATCAACTACTCTTACACTGAAAAAGTATTTCCTTACATCCTGCAAAGAAGTTATCTTACGAAGCTTCAAACTATGACCTCTAGTTCTAGAGCCTGCCATATAAAAAAAATCGATTGCTATCCACTTTATCATAACCATGAAGGAATTTAAAGACTGTCACCATATCCCCCTCAATCTTCTAGCTTCGAGTGATGGTAAGTCTAATTCCTTCAGCCTCTCATCATAACTGAGATTACGTATTTCTGGCACCAGTTTCGTGGCATGTCTTTGAACTTTTTCAAGCTTAGATATGTGCTTTTTCAAGTGCGGATTCCAAAAGGGGACTGCATATTCGAGTTTTGGCCTCACATAGGTTACATAAATATTTCTGAACATTTCCTTGTCCATGTGCCTGAAGGCTACCCTTACATTTGATAAGAATGCATATACTGCCCTTACTATGCCATTGTATGTATGTATGTATGTTCAGGTTTATATGTGTACGTATATGCGATTAATTACATGCAGTTTCCTTTGCTGTGTTACCCTCAGATGACAATGATGTGTATGAGTATGCATCTTTATCTGTGGTAAGACGAATAACTTCTTTTGCTGAAATGAATACCACAAACTTTCTCTCTCTCTCTCTCTCTCTCTCTCTCTCTCTCTCTCTCTCTCTCTCTCCTCTTGATATGTATGACTATGAAGCCCCAGTGGTGTTTCTATTGCTCATCTAATTAATGCATGCATATGTATATGTACCTACTTATTATTCTAACCTGAAAATTGTTATTCTATATCTGCTTCAAATTGTCTGCAGTAGTACTGTTGAAAAGTGAAATGTAACTTAAATGATAGCACTCAACAAGGGCTATTGAAAATATTGTTACAAATATTACTCTTCAATTATTACACTATATTTTATTATTAATTACTTGCTATGATATTTAAAATTAATTGCAAATTCTATTAATATTTTATTTATACATAACCAATTAGATTGCAATGTTTATCAACTGCAATATCACTGGGAGTGCCCATGTGCACATGTCCCCTTGTACAGTTATCTGAATAAATAAAAAAAAACTGTTAAGTTAGCAACAGTAAATGGAAAGTGTAATGTAAACCACACTGTTCCTCTAATAAACGACACTGTGCACCTGGCAGTAGGTGGGTCACTACCTTCTGGTTGTTTACGTAAAAGAAGGAATCAATACAACATTCTAGACATCGTTAAATGGGAAATATGTAAACACACAAATCCCTAAGAATCACTGTTCGCTCAGCCGAAATAGGGTACTAATTTCCAATTTAGTTAATGGACGCTCAACTACGAAAGTATATATCGTTTCCACAGAGAGAGAAACACTATCCACACGGGAAAAAGATACTCTTACTTATTTCAACAAACACTTATATTTCAAAGTTATATTCGCAATATTCATGCAAATATATGCAATGCTCCCCCTTTTTTTTCAGCTGATATATGGACAATTTTAACCGTAGGGTTTTACACTAACTTCTTACAAGGCGGGAGTTTATCTACAATGTACATTATCTTCACCACTACCACACCAATTCTCATCCGGTTCGAAGGACCAAATGCCATGGAGGATTTCCTACATGTTGTTACCTTTCGATCTTATAACCCCCTAAATTCGGAAATCCTGACACGGCTTCGGTAGAGTCCTACAAACGATGTCAAAATTAAATCCTCTACCAATAAAGTATAATTAATATTACATGCAAATATTTTATAAGGGGGTTTATGAACTGTTGATATGTGAATTATTAAATAAAGTCTCCTCACCTTAAATTAAAACTTCCTCATACAGAATAATAAATTTTCCAACATACATTCTACCTATGAGTGTTCTATTAAATGAGCTCGTTCTGCCCCTCACACATAGTTATAAACATTGTTAGAAATAAGTTAAATCTGTACTCATCTATCCAGAAAACCCAAATGTCGTCAGCAATCACAGGACTCCGAATCAAACTGGAATATCTTCTGATCCACAAATCTCTACCACTTTCTTCTACTTGAGTGTCTCGTAGCATCTCATAAGTACAACTAATTACTCATTATCAAACTTATAAGCACCGTCAATAATCACGGTAAACATGAGTGTCTCGTAGCATCTCACAAGATCAACTAATTACTCATTATCAGACGCATATGTACCGTCAATGACATGGTAGCAAATGTATTTCATAAATATTAATTACGGACTGCTTTCACGCATTAAAATCATGTCAGAAACATGAAACATGAGTGACTCGTAGCATCTCACGAGGACAACTAACTTTTTGTAAGAAAGTCTCACAAAACTCCCCTCGTTTGTAGGGGTCCTTGGTACTAGGACTAACTTGAGTTATGACTTGCTTACAACGGTTCTTTGTTCAAACAGGTGATGTAATGAGCGTTATCAAGGAGGTGAAAGGTTAATGACTAAAATGCATTAGCGACTCATATTCCTTTTTCTAAGTCTTCTACAGCCAGCCTCCATAATAAACTATACATTAAACATACGAACATACGTGTATACTTGATAGAAATGAATAGGTATACATACTAAGTCTAAAAATATACATACATGCCCTTACATTACAATAAATGAAACTATTATGCAAAATAACACTTACATAATGTACGTAGAAATAAACAGAAAATATGATTTGAGAAAAAAGTCTGTCTAGGTACAAGACAATAGATTGAAAGTGTGTCGTGGTGTAATCCCACCAGTTGTCGCCAGTTGTTGTGTGGGCACTATTTCACACGAGGGTTATCGATATGGTGGGATTTTCATCCCACTATTTTTACACCAATAATTGTGGTATTCTTTCTTTTGG
This sequence comes from Halocaridina rubra, assembly GCA_037179515.1. Lineage (NCBI taxonomy): Eukaryota > Metazoa > Arthropoda > Malacostraca > Decapoda > Atyidae > Halocaridina > Halocaridina rubra. The sequence goes on along the minus strand of JAXCGZ010014191.1, from coordinate 2,060 downwards.
TAGCGTGGTTGGTGATAACAGATAAGCATCTTCTTTTTATTGATTTATTTCTAGGTTAACACTAATTACTCAGAGCTCCAATTACTACAGTTCCTGTCACGAATGATTCCAGATTCCCGCCCCCATGGGGGAGACTGTTAAGCTGTGGATGTCACGTCTGCCCCTGACAAGGACTGATCTCTGACTGACTAGGCTCTGTTATTCTCATGGCAGTCGGTGGGTTTAGAGCATGCCACTGCCACCCGACACATGTAGGCATCTCTGAAATGACTTGTGAGGCTATAGGCATCTTTAATTGCCTTACGACACTCCCCACCACCAAACTGAAATATCTCATATTACAGACTGAATCATAAATACTTCTATGAGAGCCTTACAATTTTCTAACTATCATTATTTTGCAAAAACGGGGCAGAACTATCTAAGAAACTGACTTATGAAATTATTACAATCTCATATAATTATCTAAATAGATTACAGTAATATCAAAATTACAATGCAAAAACTGACAAAGAAAAATCTGTTCTTTATAATAAGCATTGTAATCAAAATCACAAAATCAAACTTAAGTATTCTCAATTGCAGCATATAGCTAGAAAGCATTGGCAAAATTACTCAAGAACAAAGCTAATTGAGCTATTTCATTAATCAAACAGTAAGCAATATATTTGGACATGATGTATGCAAGCACTTTTAAAACAAAACATTTGTTTTGGTGCAAAAAGTTAAAAACACTCACAATTACAATATATAGCTAGTAAGCATTGGCAAAATTACTTAAGAACAAAGCTAATTAAGCTATTTCATTAATCAAACAGTACACAGTACATTTAGACATGATGTATGAAAGTACTTTTAAAACAAAACATTTGTTATAGAGTGAAAAGTTAAAAACATTCACAATTACAATATGTAATTACTATGCAAGGGCGAGCTGATATGAGAATTCAGTGAACATAATATACACATATTCGTCTATGATCTTTCTTTACAAAGATCTGCATACCACCTCTCAACCTAAGAACTAAATGAGGAGTAGATTATTCTGCAAACTCAATGAACACAAAGATTAAATCATGATTCAAAACAATGATAATATTGAAGCAAAACAATGATAATATTTAAGCAAAACAATGATAATATTTAAGCAAAACAATGATAATATTTAAGCAGAAAACAACATATTATGATTTTTGCAAATTGTACAATATATCAGTGACACTTATTCTAATAGACTTATATCTAAGGGAGACTCTGAGTTTTTTCACTTAAAATTATCTTAAAGCTAGGAAAAGAAATGAAAAAAAAATATAATTATGTCTGCACATCGTGGTCAAAGATGGTTGGGACATTTTCCTTCCCATTTTTTCAGTTCTAATACGTGGGGGAACATACTTTGTAATTTAACTAATAAGGGAATTTCCATACCCTTCCTTTCTCTTTTCACTAAAGTTAGGACATGAATGGGGATTTTTTCTTTCCCACTTTTCATTTTTTCTAATTTTTCGGGAATTTTCATTTCCCCAGCCCCCCAAGGGTTATCAATGCCTAGGACTTGCCATTTCATTCTTCAATCTTCACTCCTCTGCTCGTCGTCTTCATTTGCAGGCCCTGGTTAGTACACGTACCACGAATCCTCTTCTTCTCTGGAGACCAGCAAGACGAAAAAGGAGGGCGTCGATGCATCATCGAGCTTAACTGGAACCCCTCCTGCCTGACTTCATTCATTTCTTGAGGTGGCTTTTGAATATAACCACCTCTCACGAATACCTGCAATGCCACAGTGCCACTCACTTCAGTAGCTGAAAAACATGCTCACACTGAAGTGGATTTACAGGACGAAAATTAGAGCTTAATGTCGCTAATACAAATGCAGAAAGAATACATATGACTTCTGCACACAAACAAAGGCCTTTTGTCTGCATCCGGAGGGTATACTTCGCCTCCCTGCATCTGCAGACAATTACAATCCCTCCCATGGGTAAAAGGGACAGGTTTGTAAAAATAAAATTTGAAAATTGCAGGTCGGGGCTGCCTGGAAATAGGGTGGTAATGGAAAG
>JAXCGZ010014190.1:0-31983 GCA_037179515.1 Halocaridina rubra | reverse complement strand
AGAGAGTTTTATATACTTATCTATCATGGCCACTAAACGCCCAGGAAAAGACTGTGGAAGTGCTCCTACTTCCAAAAAGAGTGAGAAAGGCAATAAACCTTGAAGCAAAACTTCAAGCGTTGGCCCTTTATGAGCGTGGTGAGAGCACAAGTGCTTATCACCACCATGCTCGTCCCATGCCTGTTTCTTGCCGCATATAGAGTGAGTAGAATGTGTTTTACATTCAGGCATTGCATAATGAGATTATTTGTTAGTTTTTTATTCCTGATTTTGTTATTTTTTATTTTCATTTTATCTTTGTTTATGTTTGCAGATAGAAGTTTGTTCTCCCGCAGCCTCCTCCTCTTCCCACCGCTTTAGTTACATTCTCACCACCACCACGCACGTCCCAGTGTATTCCTGTTGCCCATCGCATAATAGAGTACATTTATTTGCTTACTGTACAACAAATCTGTATATCTTTTATACTATACACTATTTGTATGTTAATATATATAACTACAGGTCTTTCTGGTTTGCTATGTACTTATAAAATATGTATTTTTTTATCTTATATCTTTGGTATAGTGTGCTTCTGCACAGTTGTGGAATGTAACTATGCCTATTGTCATTGTTTCTTATGGAAAATGACTGGTTACATTACGCGAATTTTACATTACACGTGCCTTCTGAGAACCTATCCTCACAATGTTACAAGAGGTGAGTGTAATTGCATAATTAACTCCAGACTGCGACCTTGTCAACGGGAACAGCTGAATAAGATATTACTACTAACAGATCAACAGTGGGACAAGATAGAAGTAATTCAAAACAACGCCACACGTACCATGCTAGGAGCCCCCATGTGGACCAAGAGAGAAAACATCCAGATGGAATCGGGACTCATCCCACTCAAACTCAGAGCTCAGCAAATACTGACCCTCTTTGTGGCCAAAACCACCACTGCCCAACATAAATGCCTAGCTGGCACAAATCTCCACCTAGCCCTCAATCGTCACCCCAACCACCATCCTAGAACCTGGGCAGCCAAGGTCTGCGCTAGCCTGCAAGCACTGCCAGTCAGGGAGAGCATCTTAGCCAAGATACAAGACACACCGCTTCCTAAATACAGATGCCCACCCCCATAAAATGACCAACCACTCGACATAAAGATCGAGCTCCCTGACCACCCCAAAAGCTTGGTAAACCCGCTTGTCCTTAAAAACATATATAAGGACAAAATTCAGAGCTGGAGCAGGCCAAACTCTCAAGTCTACTACACTGACGGTTCAGTAAATCAAGAAACTGGAGCCTCAGCCGCCGCCTTCACCACTGAAAACCACGTCCTATCCTGGAGACTGTCAAACTCCTGCTCATCGCTCCAGACTGAGCTTGATGCCATAGCCAACGCCCTCGACTTCTTCATCCAGCAAGGAGCTGACCATGCCCTAATTCTCTCTGACTCTAAAGGCGCCTTACAGGCCATCAAGAAGCCACACCTCAGAGACAATATACGCATCATCACCACCATCCTCTGCCACTACCACAGGACAACCAGCCTTGGAAAAGCCATCACTCTTGCCTGGATTCCCAGTCACGTCGGCATCAAGGGAAATGAGGAAGCCGATCAAGCCGCCAAACAAGCCACTCTCAGAGCAGAAATCCAGATATCTCTGTCTCCTGGGATGCAACAGATAAAAAATAAAGCCACCAAGTCACTCCTTAACACCTTAATAACTAAGCACAACCTGTGCACAGACAATGGCTCCCCCTCCACCTGGTGGTACAAAGCCACCACTGATCTTCGGCGTATCACCCTGCCTAAGAGCCTTCTACGCAGCACTGAGCTCAATGTGTACTGTCTGAGACTCGGGTACAAGTGCACCTGGCAAATAGTGGAGGATATCATCAGGGAATGCACCTTTTGCCAGGTAGCCTCACCACAACCACTGCTACATTACATCCTGGAATGTGATTCTTTTTCAGAAATACGACGAAAAACTGGTGCCCCCGCAACATCTAGCGAAGACCCAAATGCCCTTCATGTTGCTAGCTCCATCACCAGACTAGCAACAAATAACCACATGAACAGTCTACTAAATATTATCAGACAATACCCTCCACCAAGATTACCATGCAATAACTCTCTCTCACCCCCAAAACAGGAATTCATTTAAATTGTTTGATGTAAACTAATAATTCTCAACTGAATACTTTTGCTCTCCGTTATCTTTACAGTTTTGCACAATCTCACCTGCTGGCCAATTAGGAAAGTCCGATCACCAACAATAACAAGATTTCACCCCACCTCCTCACCAACAGGAAAGCCCATTCGCCCGCAAGAGCGAATACCACATACACTCCAAAAAAATCTCACCCCACCTGCGGGCCACAAGTGGAAGGTCCGCTCACCCTCAAGGGTGAACATCCAAGAACAACATGAGAATGCAGTCTGGTTCCAGCTCCAGTAGTGATAGGACCTGCATAAGTATCTCTGTCCTCTTTTCCTCCTCTCTCACGAGAGCCAGAGAAAGAAGCAAAGACTGCTTTTGTTTTGTTTTGTTCCCGTTTTTTGTTTTAGTGAAAACAAGTGACTGTGTGTGATATGCCCCAAATAATTTTGCCTGCTCTTCTCTCTATTTTATAAGAGTCGGGAAAAAAACGAAAATAGAGTGTTCAGGTTTCTAATTTGTTTTTATATCTGTTGTGATAGGTAGTTGAAGCCTCTTCCTACCAGTGAAGTGAACTTCGCCTCCTCCACTCCATCCCTGTTTTTTGGTGGAAGTTTCTACAAGGAAATATAACCTAAGTATATCTGTTTTCTTTTCTTCCTCTCTCACGAGAGCCAAAGAGAGAAACAGAAAGATTGCCTTGTTTTGTTGTTTTTTGTGGTTTTGTGTTCTTTTGTTTAACTGAACACACATTATTGTGTTTTAGTGAAAACAAGTGACTGTGTGTGTGATATACTCCAAGTAATTTTGCCTGCTCTTCTCTCTCTTTTATAAGAGTTGGGAAGAAAAGGGAAATAGAAAGTGTTCAGGCTTCTAATTGTTTTTATATCCTTTGTGATAGGTAGTTGAAGCCTCTTCCTACTAGTGAAGTGAAATTCGCCTCCCCCACTCCATCCCTGACCTGAGAGGGAAGTTTTCACAAGGAAATATAACCTAAGTATATCTGTTTTCTTTTCTTCCTCTCTCACAAGAGCCAAAGAGAGAAACAGAAAGATTGCCTTGTTTTGTTGTTTTTGTGCTTTTGTGTTCTTTTGTTTAATTGAACACACATTATTGTGTCCTGAGCAAAATCTCTGTTTTCACTTCCCTCTCCCACGAGAGTTGGGAAGAAAGATAGAAGACTGTTTAAGTGGTTAAGTATTGTAGTGTTGCAATTAAGTGAAGTGATCCAGCCATAAGGACCCTATATTTTTAATCAAAATTGACAAACAGTGCAAGTAGCATATACCTAGTGAAATCTGTGATATCCATGACTAGTTGCTAGTCATGGCTTCAACCGCTTCACCTGCTTCCCCCCCAGAGGGGGGAATGCAACTCGACCCCCTCAAGAGGGGTGGACAGTTGTGGGAAAGAAGAGGCCAAGGACGGCCTCTGGCAGTAGCCACGAGAGTGCTGCTGCCTCAGTTCCCCCCCCCAGCCCCAAAGACTGATAGAGAGCCCATTTCCAAGTTCAAAGTTGAGGTTCCGTCCACCAAAGAGGCATATGACCTTATCAGAGAGTTGAAAGACCAACTCACCGAGCATGGCTGCAAAATAAAGTCTAATGTACAGGGTGACTTCATTATCCACCCAGCCTCAGCAGAAGCCACAGAGAAGATCCGCAGCCAAAACTCACCTCACTTGATAGAGATGAACCCTGCCCAAAAAATAAGAAAATACATCGTAATTGGCTTCGCTGTTGCTTGGTCAGTTGACCTGCTGACCAAGCAAACGTATATTACGGCTGCCTCACGTTGCTCTTCCAAAATAGAGGGCCAAACCGTCCCATCAAAGCAAGTTCTGGTCCACATCTGTGGTCCACCCCCTTCGCAAGTAAACCTCGGCATCTGGGGCAAGTTCAACATAAGAGACTACACCCCAGAACCCCTGAGATGTTTCCGGTGTCAAAGATTTGGGCACCACAGAAATACTTGCCATTTCCCAGAGAGATGTGGAATCTGTAGTGGGAAACATTCCACAGACCGCTGCCTTAACAAATTCAAGGCCAAAGAAGCAACAGTTGCCAAGTGCCCTAACTGCAAAGGGAACCATCACGCATGGAACAACCGCTGCCCAGAAAGGATGAAGAGGATTCCTCAAAGAGCCCCTCTCTCTGACCCTGTCACCAATCACACCACCCCCAACTTCACCCCAGCTCCTCCCCCCACCTCCAATCCTTGGCAAATGCCCCCTCCTGCCCCACTCACAACTAACTTCCCCACCCAAAACCCACCACACAACACCAACCCAGCTCCTAACACACAGATCACACCTCCTACAGCTTCCACCCCTACACCAACTCCATCCACCCCATCACACAACACTCACACTCCTACCATCCCCCCAAGCAACACTCACACTCCTACCATCCCCACACGCAACACTCACACCAACACCTCCACCCCATGCAACACTCAAACACACAATACAGTCACATGCAACACTCAGAACACTCAGAGGCAGAGAGAGACTATGAAAGGGACATCACCAGGAAGGCTAAAGAAAATCCCAAGCTTTTCCACAGCTTTATCAGAGGAAAACTGAAGGTAAAAGAACAGGTTTCAAGGCTAAAGAGAGCGGATGGAAGCATCACTGAGATGGATGAAGAGATCTGCAGAGAATTGAACAAGGAGTTTCAGTCAGTATTTACAGTAGAAAATACCCCACCCCCTCAGATTGCAGTGATAGAAGCTCAAGGGCCGGTATTAGAGAACATCAACCGTACAGCCACAGAGGTATGCAAAGCGCTGATGGATTTAGATGTTCATAAAGCTACAGGTCCTGATGACATATCCCCTCATGTGCTTAAAAAATGCGCAAACACAATATTAGTGGCACTAAGTATCATATTTAAGGAGTCACTGGAGTCGGGGGAGATTCCAAGATGCTGGAAACAAGCAAATGTGATACCTATCTTCAAAAAGGGAAGGAGGGATACGGCTCTGAACTATAGACCAGTTTCCTTGACCAGCATAGTTTGCAAAGTTATGGAGAAACTACTAAGGAAACATATCTCTCTTCACTTGGAATCCTTCAACTTTTTGTCAGTGAGGCAACATGGCTTCAGAGAAGGTAGATCAACAGTAACAAACTTATTAGAATTTTATGATGAGGTAAGCCAAATCTTACAGGAAAGAGAGGGCTGGGCTGATTGCATATTCCTAGACTTCCAGAAAGCGTTTGACACTGTTCCACATGGGAGACTTATTAGGAAGCTGCAATCAATGGCTAGAATAGGTGGAAATGTTTTGGAATGGATAAAAACTTACTTAGAAGGAAGGGAACAGAGGGTTAGAGTAAGACACTCAGTGTCTGAATGGAGAAGAGGTAGTAGTGGAGTTCCACAGGGTTCAGTTTTAGGGCCACTTTTGTTCCTTGTATATGTAAATGACCTACCAGAGTCTGTAAATTCATTCATGAATATGTTTGCAGATGATGCAAAGATTGTGAAGAAAGTAAAAATCGAGAACAATGGTAGAGAACTTCAGGAGGATCTAAATAATCTGCATGAGTGGTCAGAAAAGTGGCTAATGAAATTCAATACTTCAAAATGTAAGGTAATGAGAATGGGTACAAGTGCAAGAAGGCCCAAGCTTGACTACTCGGTGGCTGGAGTACAACTTCAAGAGACAGAAAATGAGAGAGATCTAGGAGTAAACATACTGGCAGATTTGTCTCCAGAAATACATATAAATGGCATAGTAAGGGCAGCATATGCATTCTTATCAAATGTAAGGGTAGCCTTCAGGCACATGGACAAGGAAATGTTCAGAAATATTTATGTAACCTATGTGAGGCCAAAACTCGAATATGCAGCCCCCTTTTGGAATCCGCACTTGAAAAAGCACATAGCTAAGTTTGAAAAAGTTCAAAGACATGCCACGAAACTGGTGCCAGAAATACGCAATCTCAGTTAAGAGGGGAGGCAGAGGGAATTAGACTTACCATCACTCGAAGCTAGAAGAGTGAGGGGGGGATATGGTGACAGTCTTTAAATTCCTTCATGGTTATGATGGAGTGGATAGGGATCGATATTTTGATATGGCTGACTCTAGAACTAGAGGTCATAGTTTGAAGCTTCGTTAGAAAACTTCTTTGCAGGATGTAAGGAAATACTTTTTCAGTGTAAGAGTAGTTGATAATTGGAATTCGCTAAGCGAGGAGGTAGTTAATGCTATCTCAATCCATAGTTTTAAGGACAGGTATGATAAGTATCACTAAGTCTAAAATGGAACCGATCAAGAGACGGGAAGATACGAGCTTTGGGCTCTTTCCCGTAAACACAATTAGGTAATCACAATTAGGTAATCACCACACTAGGTCCCGGGACCCTAGACTAATATCCCATACCCCCACACCTAAACAGCCTATCCAGACACCTTCCTCTGCCTCCTCTTCCAAGCAGCAAACCCTCTTCACAGTAAACGAGCTCACCAACCTTCTCATTCAAGCCGTACAGGCAGCCGTCCGACTCCTCGATACCAGAGCCACCACTCAAGATGCCTACAATCAAGTCGTCAAAGTAGCCCACTCCGTTGTCGCCAATGCCCTTGTCTCCAGAACCCACCAGCAGCCTCAACAACCCACCACTCCTACCACCTCCACCTCCTTAAATCATCAAGATGTCTAATCTCGGGATCCTACACTGGAACGCCCAGGGTCTCAGACACAAGGTACATCTTGAAGGCATAGCCAAGACTGAATACATTGATGTCATCATGGTTCAAGAAACCCTGTGCACAGAGCAATACACTCCAAAAATCTCAGGATACAAAGGATTCTACCAGCACTGGTCTCCAGGGGAGAACAGAGGCAGCACCACCTTCTTCAGGAAAAACCTATTAGCCAAGGAAATAACCCGACCGGTCTACTGCGGCGAAGATGTCCACGTCCTCGCTGTTAACATCCAAGTTCAGGGCAGCTGCATAGATCTGTAAAACATTTACAGACCACGGTATGGTAGCTTAGGCCTGACTACCCTCTTCGGGCTAGCCAGTCATTGTGACTTGGTAATAAGAGGCGACTTTAACACGCACCATCCAAGATTCAGGTATGAGCACCCCTGTGCTGCAGGCAGACACATCATAAGCCTGCTGGATGACCAGGAAGATGTCTCCCTGCTCAACGATCATGAGCCAACACATGACAGAGGTGGAATACTGGACCTCACCTTTGTCTCCAATTCCCTAAAGGAGGACGCCACATGGAGAGTTCATCCCCTGGTCACAAGCGACCACTATGGGATCCATCTCACGCTGCCAATTCCTGAAATCTTCCAAATCCCTGCTCCTCCCCCTCGATGGAATTTCAAGAAGGCCGACTGGGGCCGATTCCAGGAGCACCTCAGCAATTGGTTTTCAGCCTACGTACCATCTGAAGACATCGACCAAGCAGAGGCCGAGCTAGTCAATGCCCTGCAAGCTGCAGCAAACTCCTCCATCCCCCTCTGCAAACCACAACACACCACTCATCGGGACAGATGGTACTACTGTGACAGAGTTAAAGAACTCAATCATCGGCTCAACGTCATTCGGAAAATGCACAGGAAACGTCGCACTGAAGACTCCTACTGCACTCTCCAGGCAGTCAAAGAACATGTCCATGAAGAGACTCACAACATAAAGAGGAAAAAATGGCTAGAGTGTTGTTCCACCCTAGATGCTCACACCTCTGTGGGCCAGATGTGGAGGAGTATTAACTCCTTTGCTAAAGGAAAACCTCCTAAAATCACCCCCACAGGGATCCTAGCAGGGCAGCAGAAGAACTCGCCATCAAATTCGCGGATAGAGCAAGCTCCAACCAGCTCCCCATCACCACCAGAAGAACTCTTCAGGACCTCACCACTGCAAGATGGGAAGAAATAGAAGAGGCCATCAACACTGAAGACGAAACAGATGCTCCATTCTCTCTGACTGAGCTACTAAGAGTAAGCAAAAGCTCTAAGAACACAGCCCCAGGTGCTGATAGAATCACATACACAATGATTAAAAATATGGGGACCCAAGGGGAGCTTGCTCTACTCTCTCTGATCAATTCGACATACACACGAAGAATCAGACCAGCCTCATGGAACAGGAGCAGACATTCAGCCCATCCCAAAACCAAAGGACCCTGACAACCCTTGCCCCATCTCCCTCCTAAGCTGCCTGAGCAAGACGGCAGAAAAGATGGTACTTAACAGAGTCCGCTGGAAATGCCCACACTTCCCAGAAAACATGTTTGCCTACCAACATGGATTAGGCACCTCAGAATGCATAGCCTCCATGCTATCATTTATCAACAACTGCCGTGGTTACATCGTTTTTCTAGACCTAGAGAAGGCCTTTGAACTAGCCAATGTGCCGGCAATACTCTCAGCTCTCGTATCAAAGCAGATCAAAGGCAACCTTCTCTCATGGATCAAGCAGAGTCTACAAAACCGTAGTGCACGAGTCAAAGTAGATGGGCACTACTCCACATAAAAAAACACGAAAATGGGACCCCCCAAGGTGGAATCCTTAGCACCTTCCTCTTTAATTGTCTCATGGTAAAATTCATGGACATTGCACTACCACATGGAGTCAAACTCTTCAACTATGTGGATGATTTTACCCTTGTCACAATATAAGATAGAAGCTCTAACAAGACACAGTGCTGCCTCACCAAGATTCACCAAGCCTCCATCTCCCTTGGAGTCAAAATCAATGCCCTCAAAACCAAGGCCCTTCCCATCCACCAGTGGAGACCAGACACTAATCTGGTCATAGGTAATGAGCCTGTGGACTGGGTTACCAAACACCAATACCTGGGGGTAATCATCGACCACAGACTAACCTTTGGACCAGAAATTCAACACTTGCGCGACAGGTGCAACTCAGCGACAAGTGGTCCTTCGTCGGATGTCGGACCTCTACGATGGTGCATCATTTAATGTCCTCAGAACCTTCTATGTACAAGCCATACGCAGCTTCATAGACTATGCTTGTCCCACACTCTGGCTACTAACAGACCAACAGTGGGACAAGATAGAAGTAATTCAAAACAACGCCACACGTACCATGCTAGGAACCCCCATGTGGACCAAGAGAGAAAACCTCCAGATGGAATCGGGACTCATTCCATTCAAACTCAGAGCTCAGCAAAGACTGACCCTCCTTGTGGCCAAAACCACCACTGCCCAACATAATTGCCTAGCTGGCACAAATCTCCATCTAGCCCTCAATCGCCACCCCAACCACCATCCTAGAACCTGGGCAGCCAGGGTCTGCGCTAGCCTGCAAGCACTGCCAGTCAGGGAGAGCATCCTAGCCAAGATACAAGACACACCGCTTCCTGAATACAGATGCCCACCCCCATGGAATGACCAACCACTCGACATAAAGATCGAGCTCCCTGACAGCCCCAAAAGCTTGGTAAACCCGCTTGTCCTTAAAAACATATACATGGACAAAATTCAGAACTGGAGCAGGCCAAACTCTCAAGTCTGCTACACTGACAGTTCAGTAAATCAAGAAACTGGAGCCTCAGCAGCCGCCTTCACCACTGAAAACCACGTTCTATCCTGGAGACTGTCAAACTCCTGCTCATCGCTCCAGACTGAGCTTGTTGCCATAGCCAACGCCCTCGACTTCTTCATCCAGCAAGGAGCTGACCATGCCCTAATTCTCTCTGACTCTAAAGGCGCCTTACAGGCCATCAAGAAGCCACTCCTCAGAGACAATGTACGCATCATCACCACCATCCTCAGCCACTACCACAGGACAACCAGCCTTGGAAAAGCCATCACCCTTTACCTGGATTCCCAGCCACGTCGGCATCAAGGGAAATGAGGAAGCCAATCAAGCCGCCAAACAAGCCACTCTCAGAGCAGAAATCCAGATATCTCTGTCTCCTGGGATGCAACAGATAAAAAATGAAGCCACCAAGTCACTCCTTAACACCTTAATAACTAAACACAACCTGTGCACAGACATTGGCTCCCCCTCCACCTGGTGGTACAAAGCCACCACTGATCTTCAGCGTATCACCCTGCCTAAGAGCCTTCAACGAAGCACTGAGGTCAATGTGTACCGTCTGAGACTCGGGTACAAGTGCACCTGGCAAATAGTGGAGGATATCATCAGGGAATGCACCTTTTGCCAGGTAGCCTCACCACATCCACTGCTACATTACATCCTGGAATGTGATTCATTTTCAGAAATTTGACGGAAAGCTGGTGCCCCCGCAACATCTAGCGAAGACCCAAATGCCCTTCATGTTGCTAGCTTCATCATCAGACTAGCAACAAATAACTACATGAACAGTCTACTAAATATTATCAGACAATACCCTCCACCAAGATAACCATGCAATAACTCTCTCTCACCCCCAAAACAGGAATTCATTTAAATTGTTTGATGTAAGCTAATAATTCACAACTGAATACTTATGCTCTCCGTTATCTTTACAGTTTTGCACAACCTCACCTGCGGGCCAATTAGGAAAGTCCGATCACCAACAACAACAAGATTTCACCCCACCTCCTCACCAACAGGAAGCCCATTCGCCCGCAAGAGCGAATACCACATACACTCCAAAAATCTCACCCCACCTGCGGGCCACAAGGGAAGGTCCGCTCACCCTCAAGGGTGAACATCCAAGAAAAAAAAAATGAGAACGTTTTCAATGACCTCCCAATCACCGCTACCCTGGAGCATCATGTTAGATTGACTGATAAAGAACCATATCAGTATTCCTATGGCATTCCCCACCAGCTGTCCATACAGCTGAAGGAAGATCTTGACAATTGGGTCCGCCTCCGAATAGTTGAAAAGAGCATTTTGCCTTGGTATTCACCGTTACTGGCATTGCGTAAGCAAGATGGTAGTCACAGGCTCTGCCTTGACTGTCATAAGCTTAACTCCCGTTCCACCTTTGATGGAGATCCAATTGCCTATGCCGAGCATATTTTCTCGTTACTCTCCCAACCCGCTACCTGTTCAAATTGGATCTGGCCAGTGGATTTCAGCAAGTCCCACTGAGCAAGACTACCAAGCCTCTCACAGCTTGTTCCAAAAGATACGATATGTGCCAGTTCAATGTCATGCCTTTTGGTATGGTGTATGCACCTGGGTACTTCAGCCAACCCATCAGGACAGTATTGCAGAACCCTGACAATGTTCCATGCTTTCTAGACAAAATCCTGGTGCATGCATTCTCAGGATTGGTTATCGCACATTGTGACTTTTTGCAGAGTTTTCCCTCGTCTGAAACAGCATGGACTTTATTTAGAGCCTTCCAATTGCGAGATTGGTTTCACACAACTGCAGTATCTCTGCCACTTGGTCGGAGAAGGAGTTATGTCCCCTTTACAGGACAAGGTGCAAACTATTAAGGAAATGGAGAAACCAGCTACTGTCACTCAACTGAGATCATTCCTTGGTAGCGTCGGCTACTATCAACTGTTTATTCCACATTTTAATACTATCACTGCCTCTTTGCAGCAAATGAACTCCTCAAAGCAAAGTAAAACCTCCCCTGTCCAATGGACACATGATGTGGAGAGAGTATTTTTCAAGCTCTGAGAAGCACTACTGGTAAACCAGATTTTCCCATTATCTTGCAGACCGGCACCTCTGACGAAGGCCTGGGTGCTATGCTCTTGCAAGCCCTCTCTGACAACCCAGTAGATGTACCTCCAGTGCAATATACAAGCTGCAGGCTTCGCCCTGCAGATCAGAATTACTCCACTGTGGAGAAAGAAGCTCTGTCCGCATATTGGGCCATAAAGAAATTTAAAGTCCATCTGTATGGCCGACATTTTACTTTGAAACCAGACCACCGACCTCTCATATATTTACAAACTGCAGACAAGCTGAGTCCTCGGCTGAAAACATGGGCACTTTACCTGAATCTTTTCAAATTCGCTGCCCAACATGTTGAGGGAAAGAACATTGAACTCGCTGACCTACTAAGTCGACGGTCGTTACCCTCGTATGAGGAAGCTGGTGTTGTTAGCCTCAGCTTAATTAGTCTGTAAAGATTACTTCTCTGATGTGTTCTTCATTTTTATGTTTACCTTTATATCTTTAATACTGTACTTGATTATTTTAGCTTGCATACGTATTTCAGTTTGGTCATGTATGTGTAAAATGGGTTTTACTTAGTTTTCTTTAGTATAGAGTGTTTATGAACCTTTGTGGAATGTATCCGTGTTAATTAACTTTATTCCTTATGGAAGACAAAGAAGATGAAGAATATGTCTTTGATTGTAGTTTTATATTCCCCTTTTGTGGGACTCTGAAAGCCAAACATGGCAGAAACTTTTAATTTAGTGTTGATTAGCTAAAGCTGTTTTAAATCCAATCACCACTGTTAAGGACAACTAGGTTCAAAATTATCCTTTTACATGTAATGTATTATTTTTTGTATATTACCTTATTGCCGTATTGCATGTGAAAAATTCTTAAACTTATATACTGATATTCTCTGATATTTAATTGTGATTTTCATATTCTAGAAATTTGAATTTGATCACATTTCTTTTATGTTTTGCATGTCACTTAGCATTTTTTAAATAAGAATTTATTCACTTTGTTGATAGTATATGTTACAGTGGTGGATCCCATTTTTTTTATTTGTTCTTTTCCCTTAAAAGGGTCTCTCATCCCTCATAATAACACCGAAGTCACCATAACTTCCTCTGTTCATTTTTCGCCATCTGTAGTAGAATTTTGTTAATTCAATATTCCCTAGAAAGGGTCTTTGTGACAGGGTGTTTCGCTCCAAATCACCAGAGATCATTTATAGATGACTTATTAGTTAGTGTAGTAACGTTTAGCTGTCTTTTCTTTTCTTACTTAAAAATTTCTCACTCCTTGCATTTTGCAGATTGTAATTATTTGCAATTTATATTTCAGTTTATAGCTAATTTTAAATATATATATATATCATTTAATATTTTTGTACGGGTAGACAGCATGATCCCAATATAAAAATCTCCTTCCTATTTCTCTGTTTTTTTATTTTTATTTTTTCTCATGAACGATGCTATAATCTTAGCGAGTCTGTTATATATGTTGTTTACGTAATTTTCTTGTTAAAAAATTGCCTCTGCTTATAAATTTTGTTGTTATAGAAATTGCTCTTGACAATGATTTTGTTATAACTTTGAACCTGCTAATATGTAATCAGCCTGTCTAGGTACAATTCAGTACCTTCTTTATTATTTGAATATTTAAATTCCGTCACCTGCAACAAAAAAGAACGATCAGCAGGTATTTTGCCAGTAACCTATTTTGCCCATAGATATTTCTCGTAACTTTTGTTTGCTTCCGCTTGTTGCACCTAAAATACTGTCTCTCCCTTTCATCTCTGCAATAATTGCATGCCAGGGACCACAACCATAGTAAAAAACCATTGGTGGGCAAGTTGTTGCTCTAAATATACACCCTACAGGCTGGCTGAATGATGACGTCACCAAGAGGGATACTTGATCACTCTCATTTGGCGGCGAACCATCCCAGAGGCAAGATCTTTCCTCAGCAGTCATGCTTACTTTAAACTTTTTTAAGTGGCATCTTCACAGGAATTCATCTGGCACAAACAAATTGAGAGATAGTGTATGGTAAAGCTCGTTGGTAAAGCAGATTGGGAATTCAAGAAACTGGTCAAATCTGTTACTGGTCAAATCTTAAGATATTTTCTCACTTCCATTTCCATACAAAATGCACTTTTGTAGATTGCTTAACTGGAATTTTATTTGTGAAATTTAATAGGAAATTTCTTTCATTGCGGGTACCAAAGTAAAATTTCGCTCTCAGAAGATTGCTCATTACCACAAAAATATATCCTTGTTAATGAACTCCAATTTCATTTCACCACTTTTTCATTATAGTAAATAAAATATTTTATGTCAATATTCGTAAATAAAGTGCTTTACTATATAAATTGCAAATAATTCATAATATAACTAAAATCTTTTGCACTATAAACTGCAAATAATTAATAAATAATTTTGCCCTGTCGGCATTGTAAATGCTTCTTGTTAACCACAATTTAATGAGTACATACTGTATTTATCTTGCTGATTCTTCATTTATTGGGAATAAAGTGTTTTGAATTGCAAGTTGCAAATACTTCAAAAGGTGGTTTTGCCCTTTTGGCACTGCAAATATTTTGGCATTGCAAACATTAATGGTTACCAATTATTTAAGGAATACCTACTGTATTTGTCTTGTTTATTATTCATTTATTATGAATAAATTTTTATGCTAATACTTGCAAATAATTAATGATTTTGTATGCTCTTACGGTTAGCGTAAATATATCTGGTTAGCTGTGACTAACCAATATATTTCCATCCCGTAGAATAATATTGGAAACTCATTATTTGTTTGCTTGTGCCCTCAGTTTTCCCATAATTAACGGGGTGTTGTTTCTGTTTCTGCAATTGTATTGTCCTCTATTCTACTCTGTCTGTGTGACAGAGGTGATCATCAAGTTGAGGCCAAAGTCTTGGCATCCTTCTGTTGTGCCGGGTCTCCAGATTGTGCTCACCACCTCTGGGATTGGAGGCAGCATTCCATAAATTAAAATTTTAAATTTGCTCCAGTTTTCCAAAGATAATGTTTTTTTAATGTGTTATCGCACTTCCAAAATTAAAAGAAAGTTGAATTTTGAGTTTCATGTATCCGAATAATGGTATTCAGAGGCACAAACAAGCTATATATGTCCAGTCTGTTTGTGAGCTCTTAACAGAATTCAGTACCTTGAGACCTTTGGTAAAACAGAAACTTACCACATCCTCCCCACACATATCCCTCACTACCTATTTTACTGCTACATTTTTCTTCACTGCATCTGCAAAAGATCTTGTAATGCTGTCATGTGTGGTATTCAGCTCCTGAAAATCTCTTTTATACTGTTGGATGTTTTCCTTTATCTGAAAATTCTAAGCTGCAATCTCCTCTCTCCCAAAGGAGAGCAACGTACTAGCATATAATTCATTTAAGCCATCACTCAACTGTTTATTGTGAAATTTTTGTTCAGAAAACTAACCTCTATTTCTTTCTTTTCCCCTTCCAGTTTTTTCTTAATTTTTTTTTCATTTTTATCTCCTCCCCTTGCATCTTGTTACTTGCCTCTAAATTTCTTATAATCTCTCTTAGTGTGTCATTTTCTTTTACCTTACTTTCATAGCTCTTTCATATCTCTATCCATATTCTATATTGCATCAACCAGATATGGTATTCAGCTCATGAGGCTCTTGAATTGTTGCTTCAGTTTCTTAAAAGCTAATCCCCTTTCACTACCCCTAGGGATCCTCTACCACCTCTCCTCTGACCATTGGAATTGGGGATTAGAGACAAAGATGGCCTCATCTTGGAGTTTGAGTCTTAGAAAATCTTTTATCTTATCTTACACAGATTTGCTTTAGAGACAGATTACCTCGTTTTTGGTTTTTGTTTCATAAATAGGTTTATCTAACTTCACACAGTTTAATCATTTCAGTGAACCAATTTCCTGGTAACACGCACCATAGCTTAAAGTTTTTACTTTAGTAATTATTGTGACAGAGTGTTTTGCTCAAAGTCACCAGAGGCTCTAGCAGTTGCCTTATTTAGTAACTATTACCTGTTTTTTTTCTTACTAAAATAATTCTCACTCCTTGCCTTTTGCAGATTGATTATTTGCAGTTTATATTTCAGCTTATAGCTAATTTTAAATATATCTTACTTAATATTCTTGCACGTGTAGAAAGCATGATCCCAATATAAGAATCTCCCTCCTATTTTTGTTTTCTGATCTTTCCTTTTCCTCATGAACGAGGCCATAATCCTAGCGAGCCTGTTAGATACGTTTTTTACACAAATTTCTTATGATAAAATAGTCTTGCTGATAATTTTTTCATATTTTAAAAATTGCTCATGCTGATAATATTGCTATAAATTTGACCTACATTTCAGAAGTTTCTTTAGTATTTGAATAGTTAAAATTCCGTCTCCTGCAATGCAAAGAATGATCTAGAGATTGTTCACCGGTAACCTATTTTGCCCATGATATTTTTCGTTTTTTTTATGCTTCCACTTTTTGCACCTAAAATACTGTCTCTCCCTTGCATCTCTGCCATAATTGCCTGCCAGGTACCACCACTACAGTAGCCTTCGAGTATTATATGAACAAGTTACTTCTCTGGATATATATCCTACAGTTGACGTTACCAGAAAGAACATTGAATCATATTCATTTGCCGGTCAAACATCCCAGCAGCAAGATCTCACCTCAGCAGTCAAGCTTACTTCAATCCTTATATACATAGCGTTTTCACAGGAATTCATCTAGCACAAACAAGGTGAAAGACAGCCAGGGACCACCACTACAGTAGCCTTGTGAAGACTTCCCCCTCAGGTCAGGGATGGAGTGGAGGAGGTGACATTCACTTTGTTGGTAGGAAGAGGCTTCAACTACCTAAGCTGCCTGAGCAAGACGGCAGAAAAGATGGTACTTAACAGAGTCCGCTGAAAATGTCCACCCTTCCCAGAAAACATGTTTGCCTACCAGCCTGGCTTAGGCACCTCAGAATGCATAGCCTCCATGCTATCATTTCTCAACAACAGCCATGGTTACATCGTTTTTCTAGACCTAGAGAAGGCCTTTGAACTAGCCAATGTGCCGGCAATACTCTCTGCTCTCGTATCCAAGCAGATCAAAGGTAACCTTCTCTCGTGGATCAAGCAGAGTCTACAAAATCGTAGTGCACGAGTCAAAGTAGATGGGCACTACTCCACCTACAAAAACCACGAAAATGGGACCCCCCAAGGTGGAATCCTTAGCCCCTTCCTATTTAATTGTCTCATGGAAAAACTCATGGACATCGCACTACCACATGGAGCCAAACTCTTCAACTATGCAGACGACTTTGCCCTTGTCACAATAGGACACAGAAACTTGAACAAGACACAGCGCTGCCTCACCAAGATTCACCGAGCCTCCATCTCCCTTGGAGTAAGAATCAATGCCCGCAAACCAAGGCCCTTCCCATCCACCAGTGGAGACCAGACACTAATCTGGTCATAGGTAATGGGCCTGTGGACTGGGTTACCAAACACCAATACCTGGGTGTAATCATCGACCTAGGACTAACCTTTGGACCAGAAATTCAACACTTGCGCGACAAGTGCAGCCAGCGACAAGCGGTCCTTCGTCGGATGTCGGGCCTCTACGATGGTGCATCATTTAACGTCCTCAGAACCTTCTATGTACAAGCCATACACAGCCTCATAGACTATGCTTGTCCCACACTCTGGCTACTAACAGACCAACAGTGGGACAAGATAGAAGTAATTCAAAACAACGCCACACGTACCATGCTAGGAACCCCCATGTGGACCAAGAGAGAAAACCTCCAGATGGAATCGGGACTCATTCCATTCAAACTCAGAGCTCAGCAAAGACTGACCCTCCTTGTGGCCAAAACCACCACTGCCCAACATAATTGCCTAGCTGGCACAAATCTCCATCTAGCCCTCAATCGCCACCCCAACCACCATCCTAGAACCTGGGCAGCCAGGGTCTGCGCTAGCCTGCAAGCACTGCCAGTCAGGGAGAGCATCCTAGCCAAGATACAAGACACACCGCTTCCTGAATACAGATGCCCACCCTCATGGAATGACCAACCACTCGATATAAAGATCGAGCTCCCTGACAACCCCAAAAGCTTTGTAAATCCGCTTGTCCTTAAAAACATATATAAAGACAAAATACAGAGCTGGAGCAGGCCAAACTCTCAAGTCTACTACACTGACGGTTCAGTAAACCAAGAAACTGGAGCCTCAGCCACCGCCTTCATCACTGGAAACCACGTCCTATCCTGGAGACTGTCAAACTCCTGCTCATCGCTCCAGACTGAGCTTGTGGCCATAGCCAACGCCCTTGACTTCTTCACCCAGTTCATCCAGCAAGGAGCTGACCATGCCCTAATTCTCTCTGACTCTAAAGGCGCCTTACAGGCCATCAAGAAGCCACTCCTCAGAGACAATATACTCATCATCACCACCATCCTCAGCCACTACCACAGGACAACCAGCCTTGGAAAAGCCATCACTCTTGCCTGGATTCCCAGCCACGTCGGCATCAAGGGAAATGAGGAAGCCGATCAAGCCGCCAAACAAGCCACTCTCAGAGCAGAAATCCAGATATCTCTGTCTCCTGGGATGCAACAGATTAAAAATAAAGCCACCAAGTCACTCCTTAACACCTTAATAACTAAACACAACCTGTGCACAGACATTGGCTCCCCCTCCACCTGGTGGTACAAAGCCAACACTGATCTTCGGCGCATCACCCTGCCGAAGAGCCTTCGACGAAGCACTGAGCTCATTGTGTACCGTCTGAGACTCGGGTACAAGTGCACCTGGCAAATAGTAGAGAATAGCACCATCAAGGAATGCACCTTTTGCCAGGTAACCTCACCACATCCACTGCTACACTACATCCTGGAATGTGATTCTTTTTCAGAGATTCGACGGAAAACTGGTGCCCCCGCAACATCTAGCGAAGACCCAAATGCCCTTCAGGTTGCTAGCTCCATCATCAGACTAGCAACAAATAACTACATGAACAGTCTAGCAAATATTATCAGACAATACCCTCCACCAAGATAGCCATGCAATAACTCTCTCTCACCCCCAAAACAGGAATTCATTCAAGTTGTTTGATGTAAACTAATAATTCACAACTGAATACTTATGCTCTCCGTTATCTTTACAGTTTAGCACAATCTCACCTGCGGGCCAATTAGGAAAGTTCGATCATCACCAATAACAAGAATTCACCCCACCTCCTCACCAACAGGAAGCCCATTCGCCCGCAAGAGCGAATACCACGTACACTCCAAAGAAAATCTCACCCCACCTGCAGGCCACAAGTGGAAGGTCCGCTCACCCTCAAGGAAGAATATCTTCAATGATATACTCCATCAACAACACACAGTGGTCACTCTTTCCAATTGGTGGTTCATACTCATTTTTTTCAATATCCAACACATTATCTGTGAACACTAGATCAAGTAGTGATGGCTCATCCCCACCCCTGGCCCTTGTTGGTTCCATTACATGTTGGTGTAGGAAATTCCCTTGTACGCAATCTAGGAATCTTGCCCCGAATGAGTCCTCACCACTGTGTGGGTCAAGATTTATCCAATCTATCTCTTAATGATTAAATGTATGTATGTATGTTATGTATGTGATTACCTAATTGTGTATGTATGTATGTATGTATGTATGTATGTATATGTATATATATATATATATATATATATATATATATATATATATATATATATATATATATATATATATATATATATATATATATATATATATATATATATATATATATATATATATATATATATATATATATATATATATATATATATAGATCGATATGCATACATATATATATATATATATATATATATATATATATATATATATATATATATATATATATATATATATATATATATATATATATATATATATATATATATATATATATATATATATATATATATATATATATATATATATATATATATATATATATATATATCCATGCATACATACATTCATATATATATATATATATATATATATATATATATATATATATATATATATATATATATATATATATATATATATATATATATATATATATATATATATATATATATTATATATATATATATCCATCCATGCATACATACATACATGCATATATATATATATATATATATATATATATATATATATATATATATATATATATATATATATATATATATATATATATATATATATATATATATATATATATATATATATATATATATATATATATCCATCCATGCATGCATACATACATGCATATGTAAATATATATATATATATATATATATATATATATATATATATATATATATATATATATATATATATATATATATATATATATATATATATATATATATATATATATATATATATATATATATATATATATATATATATATATATATATATATATATATATATATATATATATATATATATATATATATATATATATATATATATATATATATATATATATATATATATATATATATATATATATATATATATATATATATATATATATATATATATATATATATATATATATATATATATATATATATATATATATATATATATATATATATATATATATATATATATATATATATATATATATATATATATATATATATATATATATATATATATATATATATATATATATATATATATATATATATATATATATCTACCTTGGCTATTTCCCCCTTTAATTGGGAGGTAGCCGACATCAAGAAAGGAAAACAAATAGGGGGATTACTTTGCTCTATGGGCAATGACGAGGGAGCTAGCGACTGTTCAGATGGCACTGCTGGAGTGCCACAGCCCATCCTCCCGGCTCTTCCACAACCTTTGTCGCTTCACAACTGCCAACTCCTCCTACTGCCCCTACCACAGGGCTACCTCAGTAAGATGCAGCCCCGTAGTAACAGCAGATGCCCATCAGAGCTGCGTCACAATTGCTCGCCACTCATTCCTGTTCCTAGCATGCTTGCTTGCTTCCCTCACATCCATCCTCCTATCATTCAGGGCTCTCCTTACTCCATCCATCCATCCAAACCTAGACCTCCCTATAGCATTTCTCCCATCAACTCTCGCATTCATCACCTTTTTCAGCAGTCTTTCATCATCCATCCTTTCCACATGGCCAAACCATCTCACAACATTCATATCTACTCTGGCTGCAATTTCTCTCCTCACACCCATTCTTGCTCTCACCACTTCATTCCTAACCCTATCCTATCGAGATACACCAATCATACTCCTCAGGCATTTCATCTCAAACACGTTTAGTTTCCGTCTCTCACTTACTTTCATACCCCATAACTCTGATCCATACATCACATTTGGCACAACCACTTTCTCATACAAAACTTTCTTAACATTCATTTCCAACCCTCTATTCTTCATCACTCCATTCAATGCACCCAACACCTTACATCCTTCATTCACTCTGTGACACACATCTGCTTCCACTCCACCATTTGCAGCTATAACCGAGCCTAAATACTTAAACTGATTAACCTCCTCAAGTGACTCTCCATTTAACATTACATTCAATCCAGTGCCATCCTCATTTCTTGTACACCTCATGGCCTTACTCTTTCCCACTTTCAGTCGCAACTTCCTTCTCTCACACACCATTCCAAATTCTGACACTAACTGACACAGCTTTTCCCCTGAATCTGCCACCACCACAGTATCATCTGCAAACAGCAACTGATTCAGCTCCCACTCGTTATCATCCCCATCTACCATTCTCAAACCTCGACCACGCACTCGCTCATTCACCTCTCTTACAACTCCATCAATATACAAATTGAACAGTCATGGTGACATCACACATCCCTGTCTCAGTCCCACACTCACTGGAAACCACTCACTCACTTCATTCCCTACCCTAACACTAGTTCTACTGCCCTCATGCAAACTCTTCACTGCATGCAACAATTTACCATTAATTCCATATAATCTCAAAACATTCCACATAGCCTCTCTATCAACTCTATCATATGCTTTCTCCAGATCCAAAAATGCAAAATACACATCCTTACCCTTTGCTAAATATTTCTCACATAACTGCCTAACTATAAAAATCTGATCTATACAACCCCTACCTCTCCTAAAACCACTCTGCACTTCCGCGATCACATATTCCTTCTTATCCCTAATCCTATTAACCAGTATCCTACCATACACTTTTCCTACCACACTCAACAAACTTATACCCCTAAAATTACTGCATTCATACATATCTCCCTTACCTTTGTATAGGGGCACTATACAGGCAATCACCCATTCCACTGGCACCAATGACAACATAAAGCATATATTAAACACTCTCACTAACCATTCCAATGCAGTCACACCCCCTTCTTTCAACATCTCCGCTCTCACACCATCCATTCCAGGTGCTTTACCTGCTTTCGGTTCATACAATGCCCTTTTCACCTCCTCTCTTGTAATCTCTCTCTCATTTTCAACTCCCATTACTGGCCCTTGAACCCCTCCCACTGCCACTATAGCTGCCTCTCTATCTTCCTCAACATTCAGCAAGCACTCAAAATATTCTGCCCATCTTTTCCTTGCATCGTTCCCTCTTAACATCTGTCCATTCACATCTTTCACTGTCTCTTCCATCCTCGATCCACCCTTCCTTGCTCTCTTCACTTCTTTCCAAAACTTCTTTTTATTCTCCTCATATGACCTACTAAAATCCTGTCCCCACCTAACATTTGCCAACCTCTTCTCTTCCTCTACCTTCCGCTTGATTTCCATATTTTTCTCCCTATATCTTTCATACTTCTCCCTACTTTTACACTGCAGCCATTCCTCAAATGCCCTCTTTTTCTCTTCCACCTTCATTTCCACCCCTTCATTCCAGCACTCGCTGCCCCTCCTCATGCCACCTCCAACAAACCTCTTTCCACACACATCACTTGCATGTCCCACAAAACATTCTTTCATCAACCCCATTCCTCCCCTAACTCCCCAACTTCTCTTTCTTTCACCCTGTCATATGCCACTCTCAACCTGTCTTGATATTCCTGTCTCTTCTCTGGCTTCTTCAACTCCTCCACCTTCACTATTTCCCTTCTACACCCCCCCCACACTATTTCCCCACTCTTTTGCTACTACCACTTTTGCTTCAACCAAAAACTGATCAGACATCCCAGCATCCACACCCCTGAATGCATGTACATCTTTCACTCTACCAACCATGCTCTTTGCTACCAACACATAATCTATCAATGCTCTTTCTTTCACTCTTCCATTTGCCACTCTCATCCATGTATATATATATATATATATATATATATATATATATATATATATATATATATATATATATATGTATGTATGTAGGTAGGTATGTATGTATGTATGTATGTATGTATGTATGTATGTATGTATGTATGTATGTATGTATGTATGTATGTATGTATGTATGTATGTATGTATGTATGTATGTATGTATGTATGTATGTATGTATGTATGTATGTATGTATGTATGTATGTATGTATGTATGTATGTATGTATGTATGTATGTATGTATGTATGTATGTATGTATGTATGTATGTATGTATGTATGTATGTATGTATGTATGTATGTATGTATGTATGTATGTATGTATGTATGTATGTATGTATGTATGTATGTATGTATGTATGTATGTATGTATGTATGTATGTATGTATGTATGTATGTATGTATGTATGTATGTATGTATGTATGTATGTATGTATGTATGTATGTATGTATGTATGTATGTATGTATGTATGTATGTATGTATGTATGTATGTATGTATGTATGTATGTATGTATGTATGTATGTATGTATGTATGTATGTATGTATGTATGTATGTATGTATGTATGTATGTATGTATGTATGTATGTATGTATGTATGTATGTATGTATGTATGTATGTATGTATGTATGTATGTATGTATGTATGTATGTATGTATGTATGTATGTATGTATGTATGTATGTATGTATGTATGTATGTATGTATGTATGTATGTATGTATATATATATATATATATATATATATATATATATATATATATATATATATATATATATATATATATATATATATATATATATATATATATATATATATATATATATATATATATATATATATATATATATATATATATATATATATATATATATATATATATATATATATATATATATATATATATATATATATATATATATATATATATATGTATATATATATATATATATATATATATATATATATATATATATATATATATATATATATATATATATATATATATATATATATATATATATATATATATATATATATATACACACCTTGGATATAAGTACATGCAAGTGTTGTTGATTTTATAAGATGAATGAGAGAAGGAGTTGTTCAATGTTTTGCTATTTCTTGATGACTAAAGAAAACTACTAAGGCTGGAGAAGATTGATTATATATATGAGCCAAGATAAAGCAGAAAAGAACATGGTGATACCATGAAGTAGAAAGAGTGAGTTGAAAAATAATAACAATTGTGCATTTGTATACACGTTATGGTATAAAATTATGTAGTAGAAGAGCTAGAGCTTCTGGCTGGTGCAAAGAGAAAGGATGTAGTATTACAGATTCATATCAAAGTGGACCAAGATTGGATAGAATCTAAGGTTTCATGAAAATGAAATACTATATCAAATATTGCTAATAATTTATTCCATTTGTGAATGGATTTTAACATTTAAGGGCATTCATAATAATTCCCACTTTGACCACAACAAAGAGGCTGAATGCTCTGGTCACCTGTGAACTGCCAATAAGTGTTACACAAGTTGTAGTAGGCGTACACCTGGAAGAATTAAAAATAGCAAAATATTAATTTTAGTATCATGTTTTCTTAGTTTAAAAACTGCATATGTTTCAGATGTCATGTTAGATAAAATAGACCTAATATAAAATGAACAAATATGGAAACCTAATGTAGGATTTTTAGATTTATGTAATTTCATTTTAACCTCCACATCACCCATCTAAATCACTCCTCATATCCCAAACTGAAGCCTGAGGTAACCTTGAATTTATAAATAACCATAAATTACCAGGACCTTGACAGTGGCTCATTTTTAAGGAGATCCTCTTGGCATATATATATATATATATATATATATATATATATATATATATATATATATATATATATATATATATATATATATATATATATATATATATATATACATATATACATATATATATATATATATATATATATATATATATATATATATATATATATATATATATATATATATATATATATATATATATATATATATATATATATATAAATATACAGTAACCCCCTGTTAATCGTGGGGGTTCAGTCCCGGGACCAACCGCGATAGGTGAATTTACGCAAAGTAGGATCACCCTATATACATAGGTATTTTACATTTATTTTTACGTTTACTGTATAAACCCTCCCTGTACTGTTAACAAGCCACCCTTTACTTTTTTAATAACAGCATGCAAGCCTAATTTATATGAAAGTGATAGGTAAACTTTCAGTTAATGAGGTGATTGTGACAGAGTGTTTCGCTCAAAGTCACCAGAGGCTGTTAGATGCCTTATTAAATAAATTAGTAACATAACTGTTATTTTCTAACTAAAAAAATAATTCCCACTTCTTGACTTTTGCAAATTATGATTATTTGCAATTTGTATTTTAGCTTATAGCTAATTTTAAAAATACCTTATTTACTCTTCTTGTACGTGTAGAAGTATAGCCCCGATATAAAGGATGCTCCTATTTTCTGTCTGCTACGAGCCAAGAAAATTATGAGATATTTTACCAGTAACCTAACTTTTCATTATTATTCTCGTTTTATTTTATTTGCTTCCACTTGTTGCACCTAAAAATACTGTCTCTCCCTTGTATCTCTGCTATAATTGCCTGCCAGGGACCACCACTAAAATAGTCCTTAAAATGATATCAGAGCCAATTACTGCTCTAGAAATGTATCCTACAGATGAACTCACAAGGAGGGACAATGAGACGCTTTTTTTTTGGCGCCGAGACTGCCCAGAGGCAACATCTCGCCTGGGCAGTCTAAGTTTATTTCAAATCTTAATTACGTGGCATCTTCACAGGAATTCATCTAGCACAAAAAGGTGAGGGATAGTGTATGGTAAAGCTCGTGGGTCAAGCAAATTGGTTTATTTTCGAGAATTAGTTACATTCGTTACTGGATAAATCTAATGGATTTTCATTCTCAGATTTCATTCCAATACACACGGAATTTTGTAGATTACCAAACTGGAATCTCACATGCCAAAGTTAATTCCTTAACCTGTAAATTACAGCTGATATATATTGCTGAGAAGTTTCTTTTCACTGAATGTGATAAACGAAAATCTCATCCTCTGAAGACTGGTTATGAGCCCGTAAAAATCTATCTCTTTTCCTAATAAATTCTAATTTCATTTCACCCCTTTCTATCATCGTAAATAAAGTGTTTTACGTCAAAAACTCGTCAATAAAGCTATTTGCTATGCAAATTGCAAACATTTAAAAGGTAATTTTTCCCAGTTGGCTTTGCAAATATTTCTTGTTAACCACAATTTAATGAATGCATACTGTATTTATCTTGCTAATTCTTCATATGTTGGGGATAAAGTGTTTTGAGTTATAAGTTGCAAATACCTCAAAAGGTGGTTTTGCACCCTTTTTTTCATTGCAAAGTTCTTGATAACTAAAAGTGAACGAATACTGTATTTATCTTGTAGATTCTTCCTTTATCCTAAATAGAGTGTTTTACCATATTAATTGTTAATCAGTAATAAGCATTGCAACTTTTGTGGTTGCCCACAATTTAAGGAATACATACAGTACTGTATTTGTCTTGCTTATTCTTCATTTATTGTGAATATATTGTTTTCTTTAAAACCAGTAAAGAATTAATGGTTTTGTATGCTGTTATGGTAGCATAAATATTTCTGGTTAGCTGCGAATAACCAATATATTTTTATCCAATAAAATGACATTGGAAACTCATTATAGGTGTGCTCATGCTTTCAGTTTCCCATTATAAACAGTGTGTCAATTCTGTTTCTTAAATTGCAGTGTCCTGTGATTACCTAATTGTGATTACCTAATTGTGTTTACGGGAAAGAGCCCAAAGCTCGTATCTTCCCGTCTCCTGATCGGTTCCATTTTTAGACTTAGTGATACTTATCATACCTGTCCTTAAAACTATGGATTGAGGTAGCATTAACTACCTCCTCGCTTAGCGAATTCCAATTATCAACTACTCTTACACTGAAAAAGTATTTCCTTACATCCTGCAAACAAGTTTTCTTCCGAAGCTTCAAACTATGACCTCTAGTTCTAGAGCCAGCCATATCGAAATATCGATCCCTATCCACTCTATCATAACCATGAAGGAATTTAAAGACTGTCACCATATCCCCCCTTACTCTTCTAGCTTCGAGTGATGGCAAGTCTAATTCCCTCAGCCTCTCATCATAACCGAGATTGCGTATTTCTGGCATCAGTTTCGTGGCATGTCTTTGAACTTTTTCAAGCTTAGCTATGTGCTTTTTCAAGTGCGGATTCCAAAAGGGGGCTGCATATTCGAGTTTTGGCCTCACATAGGTTACATAAATATTTCTGAACATTTCCTTGTCCATGTGCCTGAAGGCTACCCTTACATTTGATAAGAATGCATATGCTGCCCTTACTACGCCATTTATATGTATTTCTGGAGACAAATCTGCCAATATGTTTACTCCTAGATCTCTCTCATTTTCTGTCTCCTGAAGCTGTACTCCAGCCACCGAGTAGTCAAGCTTGGGCCTTCTTGCACTTGTACCCATTCTCATTACCTTACATTTTGAGGTATTGAATTTCATTAGCCACTTTTCTGACCACTCATGCAGATTATTTAGATCCTCCTGAAGTTCTCTACCATTGTTCTCGTTTTTTACTTTCTTCACAATCTTTGCATCATCTGCAAACATATTCATGAATGAATTTACAGACTCTGGTAGGTCATTTACATATACAAGGAACAAAAGTGGCCCTAAAACTGAACCCTGTGGAACTCCACTACTAACTCTTCTCCATTCAGACACTGAGTGTCTTACTCTAACCCTCTGTTCCCTTCCTTCTAAGTAAGTTTTTATCCATTCCAAGACATTTCCACCTATTCTAGCCATTGATTGCAGCTTCCTAATAAGTCTCCCATGTGGAACAGTGTCAAACGCTTTCTGGAAGTCTAGGAATATGCAATCTGCCCAACCCTCTCTTTCCTGTAAGATTTGGCTTACCTCATCATAAAATTCTAATAAGTTTGTTACTGTTGATCTTCCTTCTCTGAAGCCATGTTGCCTCACTGACAAAAAGTTGAAGGATTCCAAGTGAAGAGAGATATGTTTCCTTAGTAGTTTCTCCATAAGTTTGCAAACTATGCTGGTCAAGGAAACTGGTCTATAGTTCAGAGCCGTAACCCTCCTTCCCTTTTTGAAGATAGGTATCACATTTGCTTGTTTCCAGCATCTTGGAATCTCCCCCGACTCCAATGACTCCTTAAATATGATACTTAGTGCCACTGATATTGTGTTTGCGCATTTTTTAAGCACATGAGGGGATATGTCATCAGGACC
Organism: Halocaridina rubra; assembly: GCA_037179515.1. Lineage (NCBI taxonomy): Eukaryota > Metazoa > Arthropoda > Malacostraca > Decapoda > Atyidae > Halocaridina > Halocaridina rubra. The sequence continues at coordinate 3,458 of JAXCGZ010014190.1, read as the reverse complement.
TGTAGCTTTATGAACATCTAAATCCATCAGCACCTTGCATACCTCTGTGGCTGTAAGGTTGATGTTCTCTAATACCGGCCCTTGAGCTTCTATCACTGCAATCTAAGGGGGTGGGGTATTTTCTACTGTAAATACTGACTGAAACTCCTTGTTCATCTTTGCAGATCTCTTCGTCCGTCTCAGTGATGCTTCCATCCGCTCTCTTTAGCCTTAAAACCTGTTCTTTTACCTTCAGTTTTCCTCTGATAAAGCTGTGGAAAAGCTTGGGATTTTCTTTAGCCTTCCTGGTGATGTCCCTCTCATAATCTTTCTCTGCCTCTCTCCTTTTACTTAGGTAGTCATTTCTTGCTCTTTTGTAGGTTTGCCAGGCATTTATGTTTTTTCTCCTCCTATACCTTTTCCAGCATTTGTCTCTCCACACCTTAGCTCTTTTACACCCATTATCGAACCATTTCTCTCTGGCATGAATTACACCTACTTTGGTGACAGGTATGCAGCAATCTACTATCTTCCCATATTTCTCACAAAAGATGTCATACATTTCTTGTACAGATTTGTTGTAAAATAAGGTTCTCCAGTCAATAACTGCAAAAAGCTCATTCATTTTGATGTAATCTCCTTTCTGATAGTTCCTCCTCATGTCCTCAGTGCCTCTACTCTCAGGAAGAATGTCTTCAATGATATACTCCATCAACAACACACAGTGGTCACTCTTTCCAATTGGTGGTTCATACTCAATATTTTCAATATCCAACACATTATCTGTGAACACCAGATCAAGTAGTGATGGCTCATCCCCACCCCTGGCTCTTGTTGGTTCCATTACATGTTGGTGTAGGAAATTCCCTTGTACGCAATCTAGGAATCTTGCCCCAAAGGAGTCCTCACCACTGTGTGGGTCAAGATTTATCCAATCTATCTCTTTATGATTAAAGTCTCCCATAATCAAAATCCTACATTTTTTCTCCCGCGCCATGTTAACAACTGAGTTTATGACTTCAATCGTACCTATATGACTTTCCTCATAAATTTCAAGCCTATTTTGGTTCCTTGGTGGGTTGTATACAACAGTTATTATAATGCTCTCTGACCCAGTATTTATGCGAGCAACAAGAAATTCCCTGAACTCACTTTCTATAGCCAAGTTTATCTCTTCAGCTTGAATCCTCTCACTTATGAGCAGTGCTATCCCTCCACCAGTCCTCTCAGATCTTTCGACCCTTAGTATTCTGAAGCCCTTAGGAAAAACTGTGACACTGTTTATGTCCTCACTCAACTTAGTCTCTGTAATTGCTACTATATCTGCCTTACTGTTGTGAATCCTATCTTTTAATTCTACTGCCTTACCAGCTAATCCATCAGCATTTGTGTATAACAATCTTAATGAGGCCCCATCCCCTGATCTTCTGTCATTATCTTCTTTATCTCCCCTTTGTCTGGAAGTATTCCGTAACGAAAATTTTTCTTCTCTTCCTCATTTCTTTCATCATTTAACCTTCTTGCCTCTTGCAACAAGTTTTTGATCTTTCCCATCTCTTCCTGTGTTCTGTATCGTCTAATGAACACTTCTTTGCATTCTTGAAGGTCTTTTAGACTTTTTTTTCTCAACAATATTTCCCTACATGTCTCCCCTCTCTCAAAGGTTACTTTTGTTGGTCTCGGCTTTCCTTCCCTCGAATATTTACCTAGTTGGTGTATGTTTACAATATCCTCAGGACCACATACTACTCCAAGCTTTCTTATCAGGTCTACAACCCTAGCTTTATTTTCTTCAAGTCTCCCCTGCCATGTTGGCTCCTGGGATTCACTTATGCCTGAGATTACCACTGTCTTCTCCTTATCAAGTGCCTGTCTGATGAGTGGGTTTGCCCTTTCCATCACAACGTCTTTCATGTTTTCGATTACTGTCTCTTTATAATCAACTGTTTGTATGTTTTCCAGTGCCACCACCTTTACAGCCTCTTTTACTGCCACATTCCCCTTTGTGCATCAGCAAAGGACGTTTTCATGGCATCATTTTCCATATTCAGCTCCTGGAACTCTTTTCTGAACTGTTCAATGTTTTCCTTAATCTGAACATTCCAAGCAGCAATCTCGTCTCTCTCAGAAGATAGCAGTGAACTAACATCTAATTCCTTTAGGTTGTCATTTAGCTGTTTGTTTTTATCTTCTTGATTAGAAATTCTAGATTCTAGTTGACTCTTTTCCCCTTCCAGCTTCTTTATTCTTTTTTCTAGTTCCTTTCTCTCCTGCCCTTGTGCTTTATTTGCTTCCTCCAAAGATCTTATTTGTTCTCTGAGTGTTTCATTCTCTTTCATTTCTCCATCCATATTCCGAATTTTATCATCAAGGCTTGTAACCATTTCCTCTAACTTCTTGATTCTCTGTTTAAGTCCTCTGATGACTACCCCTTCTCCCGACCCATGGGTGGGAGAGGTTTGGGACAGAGATGGCTTCATTTTTATGTTCTCCCTCTCACAGAATATAGAAAGAAGACGAGAAAGAGGAAAAAAAAAAGAAAAGAGAAAAACTTCTAATTTACCTTCACACAGAATTTTTATATCTCCATATAAGTGCTATTTCGTGACTCAGTTTGCCTCCTTTCTGGTAACACACATCTTAACTTAAAAACTTGACCATGGTAATTTAAGTATAAAAAGAAAAAGAAAAACAAAAGTCAAACCTGAAGGAAAATTCGAATTTGTGTTCGAGGTGGCACCCACCTGTTTCTGTTATATATTCTTCCTAACTGATAAACTGACTTGCTAACCAAGATATGTTATCACGGGATTTAGACTTTACATTTAACTCAATATATATACAAAATAACAAAATAGCAAACGAGAAAGCTAAAAGAAAAGCAAAAAAAATGAAGAAAATAGGACTGCTGTACTACTTGGCAACTTAACTCAGTACTGTTGACAGGTGGGTATTTGGTAATTTTTTTTTCTTTTATTATTCAATTTTTTCGTGTATCAAACTAACTAACTAGTTAATATAAATGGGAAGGATACTGTTTTTAACAATATATAGAACCACAGGATCAGGTAAAACGGCTTAAGAGCTTTCCCCAGTTTACACAAAAAATTAGGTAATGTGGTGTGAGGCTCCACGTCTGGCAACTCTTCTAGATTTCCCTCAAGGCAGAATCTGGACGGCAGCTTCTCTCTCTTCCTCACGAAAAAGTTCTAAATTTTTTTCCTTTAATATGAACAGTCTCGTCTTACAACAAATATTAGTTTTTGTACTCACAATACTCTGCAGGAGGATTTCAGATTTTTGGAAATTATGGTAAAGTTTTCCACTAAGCACTTTAGTCACTCGAAACAGTTTAAATTTTAAGAGGAGCGATTCCGTGTGTCACTGAACGCGCGGTGTGTGTGTATTCTACTCTGCCTGTGTGACAGAGGTAATCATCGAGTTGAGGCCAAAGTCTTGGCATACGTCCGTGGTGCCGG
>JAXCGZ010014189.1:15000-32005 GCA_037179515.1 Halocaridina rubra | reverse complement strand
GTCTTCTCCTTATCAAGTGCCTGTCTGATGAGTGGGTTTGCCCTTTCCATCACAACGTCTTTCATTTTTTTTATTACTGTCTCTTTATAGTCAACTGTTTGTATGTTTTCCAGTGCCACCACCTTTACAGCCTCTTTTACTGCCACATTCCCCTTTAGTGCATCAGCAAAGGAAGTTTTCATGGCATCATTTTCCATATTCAGCTCCTGGAACTCTTTTCTGAACTGCTCAATGTTTTCCTTAATCTGGACATTCCAAGCAGCAATCTCGTCTCTCTCAGAAGAGAGCAGTGAACTAACATCTAATTCCTTTAGGTTGTCATTCAGCTGTTTGTTTTTATCTTCTTGTTTAGAAAGTCTAGATTCTAGTTGACTCATTTCTCCTTCCAGCTTTTTTATTCTTTTTTCTAGTTCCTTTCTCTCCTGCCCTTGTGCTTTATTTGCTTCCTCCAAAGATCTTATTTGCTCTCTGAGTGTTTCATTCTCTTTCATATCTCCATCCATATTCTGAATTTTATCATCAAGGCTTATAACCATTTCCTCTATATTCTTGATTTTCTGTTTGAGTCGCCTGAAGGCTACCCCTCCTACCGACCCATGGATGGGAGAGGTTTGGGACAGAGATGGCGTCATTTTTATGTTCTCCCTCTCACAGAATATAGAAAGAAGATCAGAAAGAGGAAAAAAAAAAGAGAAAAACTTTTAATTAAGCTTCACACAGAATTTTTATATCTCCATATAAGTGCTATTTAGTGTCTCAGTATATCTCTTTTCTGGTAACACACATCTTAACTTAAAAACTTGACCATGGTAATTTAAGGATAAAAAGAAAAAGAAAAACAAAAATGCAACAAAGCAAAAGTCAAACCTGAAGGAAAAATTTGAACCTGTGTCTGAGGTGGCACCCACCTGTTTCTGCTATATATTCTTCCTAACTGATAAACTCACTTGCTAACCAAGGTTTGTTATCACAAGATTAGACTTTACATTTAACTCAATATATATACAAAATAAAACAAAATAGTAAAAGAGAAAGCTAAAAGAAAAGCAAAAAAAATAATAAAAAAAAAATGAAGAAATTAAGACAACTGTACTACTTGGCAACTTAACTCAGTACTGTTGACAGGTGTGTGTGTGTGTGTGATTACCTAATTGTGATGACCTAAGCAAAGGAAGTTTTCATGGCATCATTTTCCATATTCAGCTCCTGGAACTCTTTTCTGAACTGCTCAATGTTTTCCTTAATCTGGACATTCCAAGCAGCAATCTCGTCTCTCTCAGAAGAGAGCAGTGAACTAACATCTAATTCCTTTCCTCATAAACTTCAAGCCTATTTAGGTTCCTTGGTGGGTTGTATACAACAGTTATTATAATGCTCTCTGACCCTGTATTTATGCGAGCAACAAGAAATTCCTTGAACTCATTTTCTATAGCCAAGTTTATTTCTTCAACTTGAATCCTTTCACTTATGAGCAGTACTATCCCTCCACCAGTCCTCTCAGATCTTTCAACCCTTAGTATTCTGAAGCCTTTAGGAAAAACTGTGACACTGTTTATGTCCTCACTCAACTTAGTCTCTGTAATTGCTACTATATCTTCCTTACTGTTGTGAATCCTATCTTTTAATTCTACTGCCTTACCAGCTAATCCATCAGCATTTGTGTATAACAATCTTAATGAGGCCCCATCCCCTGATCTTCTGTCATTATCTTCTTTATCTCCCCTTTGTCTGGAAGAACTCTGAAATGAAAATTTTTCTCCTCTTCTTCATTTCTTTCCTCATTTAACCTTCTTACCTCTTGCAACAAGTTTTTGATCTTTCCCATCTCTTCCTGTGTTCTGTATTGTCTAATGAACACTTCTTTGAATTCTTGAAGGTCTTTTAGACTTTTTTTTTCTCAACAATATTTCCCTACATGTTTCTCCTCTCTCAAAGGTTACTTTTGTTGGCCTCGGCTTTCTTTCCCTTGAATATTTACATAGTTGGTGTATGTTTACAATATCCTCATGGACCACAAACTACTCCAAGCTTTCTTATCAGGTCTACAACCCTAGCTTTATTTTCTTCAAGTCTCCCTGCCATGTTGGCTCCTGGGATTCGCTTATGTCTGAGATTACCACTGTCTTCTCCTTATCAAGTGCCTGTCTGATGAGTGGGTTTGCCCTTTCCATCACAACGTGTGTGTTTGTGTGTGTGTGTGTGTGTGTGATTACCTAATTGTGTTTATGGGAAAGAGCCCAAAGCTCGTATCTTCCCGTCTCCTGATCGGTTCCATTTTAGACTTAGTGATACTTATCATACCTGTCCTTAAAACTATGGATTGAGATAGCATAAACTACCTCCTCGCTTAGCCAATTCCAATTATCAACTACTCTTACACTGAAAAAGTATTTCCTTACATCCTGCAAAGAAGTTTTCTTACGAAGCTTCAAACTATGACCTCTAGTTCTAGAGCCTGCCATATCAAAATATCGATCCCTATCCACTCTATCATAACCATGAAGGAATTTAAAGAATGTCACCATATCCCCCCTCACTCTTCTAGCTTCGAGTGATGGTAAGTCTAATTCCCTCAGCCTCTCATCATAACTGAGATTGCGTATTTCTGGCACCAGTTTCGTGGCATGTTTTTGAACTTTTTCAAGCTTAGCTATGTGCTTTTTCAAGTGCGGATTCCAAAAGGGGGCTGCATATTCGAGTTTTGGCCTCACATAGGTTACATAAATATTTCTGAACATTTCCTTGTCCATGTGCCTGAAGGCTACCCTTACATTTGATAAGAATGCATATGCTGCCCTTACTACGCCATTTATATGTATTTCTGGAGACAAATCTGCCAGTATGTTTACTCCTAGATCTCTCTCATTTTCTGTCTCTTGAAGTTGTACTCCAGCCACCGAGTAGTCAAGCTTGGGCCTTCTTGCACTTGTACCCATTCTCATTACCTTACATTTTGAAGTATTGAATTTCATTAGCCACTTTTCTGCCACTCATGCAGATTATTTAGATCCTCCTGAAGTTCTCTACCATTGTTCTCGTTTTTTACTTTCTTCACAATCTTTGCATCATCTGCAAACATATTCATGAATGAATTTACAGACTCTGGTAGGTCATTTACATATACAAGGAACAAAAGTGGCCCTAAAACTGAACCCAGTGAAACTCCACTACTAACTCTTCTCCATTCAGACACTGAGCGTCTTACTCTAACCCTCTGTTCCCTTCCTTCTAAGTAAGTTTTTATCCATTCCAAAACATTTCCACCTATTCTAGCCATTGATTGCAGCTTCCTAATAAGTCTCCCATGTGGAACAGTGTCAAACGCTTTCTGGAAGTCTAGGAATATGCAATCTGCCCAGCCCTCTCTTTCCTGTAAGATTTGGCTTACCTCATCATAAAATTCTAATAAGTTTGTTACTGTTGATCTACCTTCTCTGAAGACATGTTGCCTCACTGACAAAAAGTTGAAGGATTCCAAGTGAAGAGAGATATGTTTCCTTAGTAGTTTCTCCATAACTTTGCAAACTATGCTGGTCAAGGAAACTGGTCTATAGTTCAGAGCCGTATCCCTCCTTCCCTTTTTGAAGATAGGTATCACATTTGCTTGTTTCCAGCATCTTGGAATCTCCCCCGACTCGAGTGACTCCTTAAATATGATACTTAGTGCCACTGATATTGTGTTTGCGCATGTTTTAAGCACATGAGGGGATATGTCATCAGGACCTGTAGCTTTATGAACATCTAAATCCATCAGCGCTTTGCATACCTCTGTGGCTGTAAGGTTGATGTTCTCTAATACCGGCCCTTGAGCTTCTATCACTGCAATCTGAGGGGGTGGGGTATTTTCTACTGTAAATACTGACTGAAACTCCTTGTTCAATTCTTTGCAGATCTCTTCATCCGGCTCAGTGATGCTTCCATCCGCTCGCTTAGCTAATTCCAATTATCAACTACTCTTACACTGAAAAAGTATTTCCTTACATCCTGCAAAGAAGTTTTCTTACGAAGTTTCAAACTATGACCTCTAGTTCTAGAGCCTGCAATATCAAAATATCGATCCCTATCCAGGCTTTATGTTGTGTGTGTGTGTGTGATGTGCCTAGTGTGTGATTACCTAATTGTGTTTACGGGAAAGAGCCCAAAGCTCGTATCTTCCCGTCTCCTGATCGGTTCCATTTTTAGACTTAGTGATACTTATCATACCTGTCCTTAAAACTATGGATTGAGATAGCATTAACTACCTCCTCGCTTAGCGAATTCCAATTATCAACTACTCTTACACTGAAAAAGTATTTCCTTACATCCTGCAAAGAAGTTTTCTTACGAAGCTTCAAACTATGACCTCTAGTTCTAGAGCCAGCCATATCGAAATATCGATCCCTATCCACTCTATCATAACCATGAAGGAATTTAAAGACTGTCACCATATCCCCCCTCACTCTTCTAGCTTCGAGTGATGGCAAGTCTAATTCCCTCAGCCTCTCATCATAACTGAGATTGCGTATTTCTGGCACCAGTTTCGTGGCATGTCTTTGAACTTTTTCAAGCTTAGCTATGTGCTTTTTCAAGTGCGGATTCCAGAAGGGGGCTGCATATTCGAGTTTTGGCCTCACATAGGTTACATAAATATTTCTGAACATTTCCTTGTCCATGTGCCTGAAGGCTACCCTTACATTTGATAAGAATGCATATGCTGCCCTTACTACGCCATTTATATGTATTTCTGGAGACAAATCTGCCAGTATGTTTACTCCTAGATCTCTCTCATTTTCTGTCTCCTGAAGTTGTACTCCAGCCACCGAGTAGTCAAGCTTGGGCCTTCTTGGACTTGTACCCATTCTCATTACCTTACATTTTGAGGTATTGAATTTCATTAGCCACTTTTCTGACCACTCATGCAGATTATTTAGATCCTCCTGAAGTTCTCTACCATTGTTCTCGTTTTTTACTTTCTTCACAATCTTTGCATCATCTGCAAACATATTCATGAATGAATTTACAGACTCTGGTAGGTCATTTACATATACAAGGAACAAAAGTGGCCCTAAAACTGAACCCTGTGGAACTCCACTACTAACTCTTCTCCATTCAGACACTGAGTGTCTTACTCTAACCCTCTGTTCCCTTCCTTCTAAGTAAGTTTTTATCCATTCCAAGACATTTCCACCTATTCTAGCCATTGAGTGCAGCTTCCTAATAAGTCTCCCATGTGGAACAGTGTCAAACGCTTTCTGGAAGTCTAGGAATATGCAATCTGCCCAGCCCTCTCTTTCCTGTAAGATTTGGCTTACCTCATCATAAAATTCTAATAAGTTTGCTACTGTTGATCTACCTTCTCTGAAGCAATGTTGCCTCACTGACAAAAAGTTGAAGGATTCCAAGTGAAGAGAGATATGTTTCCTTAGTAGTTTCTCCATAACTTTGCAAACTATGCTGGTCAAGGAAACTGGTCTATAGTTCAGAGCCGTATCCCTCCTTCCCTTTTTGAAGATAGGTATCACATTTGCTTGTTTCCAGCATCTTGGAATCTCCCCCGACTCCAGTGACTCCTTAAATATGATACTTAGTGCCACTGATATTGTGTTTGCGCATTTATTAAGCACATGAGGGGATATGTCATCAGGACCTGTAGCTTTATGAACATCTAAATCCATCAGCGCTGTGTGCATACCTCTGTGGCTGTAAGGTGTGATGTGTCTCTGAGATACCGGCCCTTGAGCTTCTGAGGCCCAGCTGCAATCTCCCGATCCTGTGGGGTGGGGTATTTTCTACTGTAAATACTGACTGAAACTCCTTGTTCAATTCTTTGCAGATCTCTTCATCCGTCTCAGTGATGCTTCCATCCGCTCTCTTTAGCCTTAAAACCTGTTCTTTTACCTTCAGTTTTCCTCTGATAAAGCTGTGGAAAAGCTTGGGATTTTCTTTAGCCTTCCTGGTGATGTCCCTCTCATAGTCTCTCTCTGCCTCTCTCCTTTTACTTAGGTAGTCATTTCTTGCTCTTTTGTAGGTTTGCCAGGCATTTATGTTTTTGTGTGTGTGTGTGTGTGTGTGTGTGTGATTACCTAATTGTGTTTACGGGAAAGAGCCCGAAGCTCGTATCTTCCCGTCTCCTCATCGGTTCCATTTTATACTTAGTGAAACTTATCATACCTGTCCTTAAAACTATGGATTGAGATAGCATTAACTACCTCCTCGCTTAGCCAATTCCAATTATCAACTACTCTTACACTGAAAAAGTATTTCCTTACATCCTGCGAAGAAGTTTTCTTACGAAGCTTCAAACTGTGACCTCTAGTTCTAGAGCCAGCCATATCAAAATATCGATCCCTATCCACTCTATCATAACCATGAAGGAATTTAAAGACTGTCACCATATCTTCCCCCTCACTCTTCTAGCTTCGAGTGATGGTAAGTCTAATTCCCTCAGCCTCTCATCATAACTGAGATTGCGTATTTCTGGCACCAGTTTCGTGGCATGTCTTTGAACTTTTTCAAGCTTAGCTATGTGCTTTTTCAAGTGCGGATTCCAAAAGGGGGCTGCATATTCGAGTTTTGGCCTCACATAGGTTACATAAATATTTCTGAACATTTCCTTGTCCATGTGCCTGAAGGCTACCCTTACATTTGATAAGAATGCATATGCTGCCCTTACTATGCCATTTATATGTATTTCTGGAGACAAATCTGCCAGTATGTTTACTCCTAGATCTCTCTCATTTTCTGTCTCTTGAAGTTGTACTCCAGCCACCGAGTAGTCAAGCTTGGGCCTTCTTGGACTTGTACCCATTCTCATTACCTTACATTTTGAAGTATTGAATTTCATTAGCCACTTTTCTGACCACTCATGCAGATTATTTAGATCCTCCTGAAGTTCTCTACCATTGTTCTCGTTTTTTACTTTCTTCACAATCTTTGCATCATCTGCAAACATATTCATGAATGAATTTACAGACTCTGGTAGGTCATTTACATATACAAGGAACAAAAGTGGCCCTAAAACTGAACCCTGTGGAACTCCACTACTAACTCTTCTCCATTCAGACAATGAGTGTCTTACTCTAACCCTCTGTTCCCTTCCTTCTAAGTAAGTTTTTATCCATTCCAAAACATTTCCACCTATTCTAGCCATTGAGTGCAGCTTCCTAATAAGTCTCCCATGTGGAACAGTGTCAAATGCTTTCTGGAAGTCTAGGAATATGCAATCTGCCCAGCCCTCTCTTTCCTGTAAGATTTGGCTTACCTCATCATAAAATTCTAATAAGTTTGCTACTGTTGATCTACCTTCTCTGAAGCAATGTTGCCTCACTGACAAAAAGTTGAAGGATTCCAAGTGAAGAGAGATATGTTTCCTTAGTAGTTTCTCCATAACTTTGCAAACTATGCTGGTCAAGGAAACTGGTCTATAGTTCAGAGCCGTATCCCTCCTTCCCTTTTTGAAGATAGGTATCACATTTGCTTGTTTCCAGCATCTTGGAATCTCCCCCGACTCCAGTGACTCCTTAAATATGATACTTAGTGCCACTGATATTGTGCTTGCACATTTATTAAGCACATGAGGGGATATGTCAGCAGGACCTGTAGCTTTATGAACATCTAAATCCATCAGCGCTTTGCATACCTCTGTGGCTGTAAGGTTGATGTTCTCTAATACCGGCCCTTGAGCTTCTAGCACTGCAATCTGAGGGGGTGGGGTATTTTCTACTGTAAATACTGACTGAAACTCCTTGTTCAATTCTTTGCAGATCTCTTCATCCGTCTCAGTGATGCTTCCATCCGCTCTCTTTAGCCTTAAAACCTGTTCTTTTACCTTCAGTTTTCCTCTGATAAAGCTGTGGAAAAGCTTGGGATTTTCTTTAGCCTTCCTGGTGATGTCCCTCTCATAGTCTCTCTCTGCCTCTCTCCTTTTACTTAGGTAGTCATTTCTTGCTCTTTTGTAGGTTTGCCAGGCATTTATGTTTGTGTGTGTGTGTGTGTGTGTGTGTGTGATTACCTAATTGTGTTTACGGGAAAGAGCCCGAAGCTCGTATCTTCCCGTCTCCTCATCGGTTCCATTTTATACTTAGTGAAACTTATCATACCTGTCCTTAAAACTATGGATTGAGATAGCATTAACTACCTCCTCGCTTAGCCAATTCCAATTATCAACTACTCTTACACTGAAAAAGTATTTCCTTACATCCTGCGAAGAAGTTTTCTTACGAAGCTTCAAACTGTGACCTCTAGTTCTAGAGCCAGCCATATCAAAATATCGATCCCTATCCACTCTATCATAACCATGAAGGAATTTAAAGACTGTCACCATATCCCCCCTCACTCTTCTAGCTTCGAGTGATGGTAAGTCTAATTCCCTCAGCCTCTCATCATAACTGAGATTGCGTATTTCTGGCACCAGTTTCGTGGCATGTCTTTGAACTTTTTCAAGCTTAGCTATGTGCTTTTTCAAGTGCGGATTCCAAAAGGGGGCTGCATATTCGAGTTTTGGCCTCACATAGGTTACATAAAAATTTCTGAACATTTCCTTGTCCATGTGCCTGAAGGCTGCCCTTACATTTGATAAGAATGCATATGCTGCCCTTACTATGCCATTTATATGTATTTCTGGAGACAAATCTGCCAGTATGTTTACTCCTAGATCTCTCTCATTTTCTGTCTCTTGAAGTTGTACTCCAGCCACCGAGTAGTCAAGCTTGGGCCTTCTTGGACTTGTACCCATTCTCATTACCTTACATTTTGAAGTATTGAATTTCATTAGCCACTTTTCTGACCACTCATGCAGATTATTTAGATCCTCCTGAAGTTCTCTACCATTGTTCTCGTTTTTTACTTTCTTCACAATCTTTGCATCATCTGCAAACATATTCATGAATGAATTTACAGACTCTGGTAGGTCATTTACATATACAAGGAACAAAAGTGGCCCTAAAACTGAACCCTGTGGAACTCCACTACTAACTCTTCTCCATTCAGACACTGAGTGTCTTACTCTAACCCTCTGTTCCCTTCCTTCTAAGTAAGTTTTTATCCATTCCAAAACATTTCCACCTATTCTAGCCATTGAGTGCAGCTTCCTAATAAGTCTCCCATGTGGAACAGTGTCAAACGCTTTCTGGAAGTCTAGGAATATGCAATCTGCCCAGCCCTCTCTTTCCTGTAAGATTTGGCTTACCTCATCATAAAATTCTAATAAGTTTGCTACTGTTGATCTACCTTCTCTGAAGCAATGTTGCCTCACTGACAAAAAGTTGAAGGATTCCAAGTGAAGAGAGATATGTTTCCTTAGTAGTTTCTCCATAACTTTGCAAACTATGCTGGTCAAGGAAACTGGTCTATAGTTCAGAGCCGTATCCCTCCTTCCCTTTTTGAAGATAGGTATCACATTTGCTTGTTTCCAGCATCTTGGAATCTCCCCCGACTCCAGTGACTCCTTAAATATGATACTTAGTGCCACTGATATTGTGTTTGCACATTTATTAAGCACATGAGGGGATATGTCAGCAGGACCTGTAGCTTTATGAACATCTAAATCCATCAGCGCTTTGCATACCTCTGTGGCTGTAAGGTTGATGTTCTCTAATACCGGCCCTTGAGCTTCTAGCACTGCAATCTGAGGGGGTGGGGTATTTTCTACTGTAAATACTGACTGAAACTCCTTGTTCAATTCTTTGCAGATCTCTTCATCCGTCTCAGTGATGCTTCCATCCGCTCTCTTTAGCCTTAAAACCTGTTCTTTTACCTTCAGTTTTCCTCTGATAAAGCTGTGGAAAAGCTTGGGATTTTCTTTAGCCTTCCTGGTGATGTCCCTCTCATAGTCTCTCTCTGCCTCTCTCCTTTTACTTAGGTAGTCATTTCTTGCTCTTTTGTAGGTTTGCCAGGCATTTATGTTTTTTCTCCTCCTATACCTTTTCCAGCATTTGTCTCTCCACTCCTTAGCTCTTTTACACCCATTATCGAACCATTTCTCTCTGACATGAATTACACCTACTTTGGTGACAGGTATGCAGCAATCTACTATCTTCCCATATTTCTCACAAAAGATGTCATACATTTCTTGTACAGATTTGTTGTAAAATAAGGTTCTTCAGTCAATAACTGCAAAAAGCTCATTCATTTTGATGTAATCTCCTTTCGGATACTTCCTCCTCATGTCCTCAGTGCCTCTACTCTCAGGAAGAATATCTTCAATGATATACTCCATCAACAACACACAGTGGTCACTCTTTCCAATTGGTGGTTCATACTCAATATTTTCAATATCCAACACATTATCTGTGAACACTAGATCAAGTAGTGATGGCTCATCCCCACCCCTGGCCCTTGTTGGTTCCATTACATGTTGGTGTAGGAAATTCCCTTGTACGCAATCTAGAAATCTTGCCCCGAATGAGTCCTCACCACTGTGTGGGTCAAGATTTATCCAATCTATCTCTTTATGATTAAAGTCTCCCATAATCAAAATCCTACATTTTTTTTCCCGTGCCATGTTAACAACTGAGTTTATGACTTCAATAGTACCTATATGACTTTCCTCATAAACTTCAAGCCTATTTTGGTTCCTTGGTGGGTTGTATACAACAGTTATTATAATGCTCTCTGACCCAGTATTTATGCGAGCAACAAGAAATTCCTTGAACTCACTTTCTATAGCCAAGTTTATTTCTTCGACTTGAAGCCTTTCACTTATGAGCAGTGCTATCCCTCCACCATTCCTCTCAGATCTTTCAACCCTTAGTATTCTGAAACCCTTAGGAAAAACTGTGACACTGTTTATGTCCTCACTCAACTTAGTCTCTGTAATTGCTACTATATCTGCCTTACTGTTGTGAATCCTATCTTTTAATTCTACTGCCTTACCAGCTAATCCATCAGCATTTGTGTATAACAATCTTAATGAGGCCCCATCCCCTGATCTTCTGTCATTATCTTCTTTATCTCCCCTTTGTCTGGAAGAACTCTGTAATGAAAATTTTTCTTCTCTTCTTCATTTCTTTCATCATTTAACCTTCTTGCCTCTTGCAACAAGTTTTTGATCTTTCCCATCTCTTCCTGTGTTCTGTATTGTCTAATGAACACTTCTTTGAATTCTTGAAGGTCTTTTAGACTTTTTTTTCTCAACAATATTTCCCTACATGTTTCCCCTCTCTCAAAGGTTACTTTTGTTGGTCTCGGCTTTCCTTCCCTCGAATATTTACCTAGTTGGTGTATGTTTACAATATCCTCAGTACCACATACTACTCCAAGCTTTCTTATCAGGTCTACAACCCTAGCTTTATTTTCTTCAAGTCTCCCCTGCCATGTTGGCTCCTGGGACTCGCTTATGCCTGAGATTACCACTGTCTTCTCCTTATCAAGTGCCTGTCTGATGAGTGGGTTTGCCCTTTCCATCACAACGTCTTTCATTTTTTCGATTACTGTCTCTTTATAGTCAACTGTTTGTATGTTTTCCAGTGCCACCACCTTTACAGCCTCTTTTACTGCCACATTCCCCTTTAGTGCATCAGCAAAGGAAGTTTTCATGGCATCATTTTCCATATTCAGCTCCTGGAACTCTTTTCTGAACTGTTCAATGTTTTCCTTAATCTGGACCTTCCAAGCAGCAATCTCGTCTCTCTCAGAAGAGAGCAGTGGACTAACATCTAATTCCTTTAGGTTGTCATTCAGCTGTTTGTTTTTATCTTCTTGTTTAGAAATTCTAGATTCTAGTTGACTCTTTTCCCCTTCCAGCTTTTTTATTCTTTTTTCTAGCTCCTTTCTCTCTTGCCCTTGTGCTTTATTTGCTTCCTCCAAAGATCTTATTTGCTCTCTGAGTGTTTCATTCTCTTTCATTTCTCCATCCATATTCTGAATTTTATCATCAAGGCTTATAACCATTTCCTCTATATTCTTGATTTTCTGTTTGAGTCTCCTGATGGCTACCCCTCCTACCGACCCATGGATGGGAGAGGTTTGGGACAGAGATGGCGTCATTTTTATGTTCTCCCTCTCACAGAATATAGAAAGAAGACGAGAAAGAGGAAAAAAAAAGAGAAAAACTTTTAATTAAGCTTCACACAGAATTTTTATATCTCCATATAAGTGCTATTTAGTGACTCAGTTTAACTCTTTTCTGGTAACACACATCTTAACTTAAAAACTTGACCATGGTAATTTAAGGATAAAAAGAAAAAGAAAAAAAATGCAACAAAACAAAAGTCAAACCTGAAGGAAAAATTTGAATCTGTGTCTGAGGTGGCACCCACCTGTTTCTGCTATATATTCTTCCTAACTGATAAACTCACTTGCTAACCAAGGTGTGTGTGTGTGATTACCTAATTGTGATTACCTAATTGTGTTTACGGGAAAGTGTGTGTGTGTGTGTGTGTGTGTGATTACCTAATTGTGATTACCTAATTGTGTTTACGGGAAAGAGCCCAAAGCTCGTATCTTCCCGTCTCCTGATCGGTTCCATTTTTAGACTTAGTGATACTTATCATACCTGTCTTTAAAACTATGGATTGAGATAGCATTAACTACCTCCTCGCTTAGCGAATTCCAATTATCAACTACTCTTACACTGAAAAAGTATTTCCTTACATCCTGCAAACAAGTTTTCTTACGAAGCTTCAAACTATGACCTCTAGTTCTAGAGCCAGCCATATCGAAATATCGATCCCTATCCACTCTATCATAACCATGAAGGAATTTAAAGACTGTCACCATATCCCCCCTTACTCTTCTAGCTTCGAGTGATGGCAAGTCTAATTCCCTCAGCCTCTCATCATAACCGAGATTGCGTATTTCTGGCACCAGTTTCGTGGCATGTCTTTGAACTTTTTCAAGCTTAGCTATGTGCTTTTTCAAGTGCGGATTCCAAAAGGGGGCTGCATATTCGAGTTTTGGCCTCACATAGGTTACATAAATATTTCTGAACATTTCCTTGTCCATGTGCCTGAAGGCTACCCTTACATTTGATAAGAATGCATATGCTGCCCTTACTACGCCATTTATATGTATTTCTGGAGACAAATCTGCCAGTATGTTTACTCCTAGATCTCTCTCATTTTCTGTCTCTTGAAGTTGTACTCCAGCCACCGAGTAGTCAAGCTTGGGCCTTCTTGCACTTGTACCCATTCTCATTACCTTACATTTTGAGGTATTGAATTTCATTAGCCACTTTTCTGACCACTCATGCAGATTATTTAGATCCTCCTGAAGTTCTCTACCATTGTTCTCGTTTTTTACTTTCTTCACAATCTTTGCATCATCTGCAAACATATTCATGAATGAATTTACAGACTCTGGTAGGTCATTTACATATACAAGGAACAAAAGTGGCCCTAAAACTGAACCCTGTGGAACTCCACTACTAACTCTTCTCCATTCAGACACTGAGTGTCTTACTCTAACCCTCTGTTCCCTTCCTTCTAAGTAAGTTTTTATCCATTCCAAGACATTTCCACCTATTCTAGCCATTGATTGCAGCTTCCTAATAAGTCTCCCATGTGGAACAGTGTCAAACGCTTTCTGGAAGTCTAGGAATAAGCAATCTGCCCAGCCCTCTCTTTCCTGTAAGATTTGGCTTACCTCATCATAAAATTCTAATAAGTTTGTTACTGTTGATCTTCCTTCTCTGAAGCCATGTTGCCTCACTGACAAAAAGTTGAAGGATTCCAAGTGAAGAGAGATATGTTTCCTTAGTAGTTTCTCCATAAGTTTGCAAACTATGCTGGTCAAGGAAACTGGTCTATAGTTCAGAGCCGTATCCCTCCTTCCCTTTTTGAAGATAGGTATCACATTTGCTTGTTTCCAGCATCTTGGAATCTCCCCCGACTCCAGTGACTCCCTAAATATGATACTTAGTGCCACTGATATTGTGTTTGCGCATTTTTTAAGCACATGAGGGGATATGTCATCAGGACCTGTAGCTTTATGAACATCTAAATCCATCAGCGCTTTGCATACCTCTGTGGCTGTAAGGTTGATGTTCTCTAATACCGGCCCTTGAGCTTCTATCACTGCAATCTGAGGGGGTGGGGTATTTTCTACTGTAAATACTGACTGAAACTCCTTGTTCAATTCTTTGCAGATCTCTTCGTCCGTCTCAGTGATGCTTCCATCCGCTCTCTTTAGCCTTAAAACCTGTTCTTTTACCTTCAGTTTTCCTCTGATAAAGCTGTGGAAAAGCTTGGGATTTTCTTTAGCCTTCCTGGTGATGTCCCTCTCATAATCTCTCTCTGCCTCTCTCCTTTTACTTAGGTAGTCATTTCTTGCTCTTTTGTAGGTTTGCCAGGCATTTATGTTTTTTCTCCTCCTATACCTTTTCCAGCATTTGTCTCTCCACTCCTTAGCTCTTTTACACCCATTATCGAACCATTTCTCTCTGGCATGAATTACACCTACTTTGGTGACAGGTATGCAGCAATCTACTATCTTCCCATATTTCTCACAAAAGATGTCATACATTTCTTGTACAGATTTGTTGTAAAATAAGGTTCTCCAGTCAATAACTGCAAAAAGCTCATTCATTTTGATGTAATCTCCTTTCGGATAGTTCCTCCTCATGTCCTCAGTGCCTCTACTCTCAGGAAGAATGTCTTCAATGATATACTCCATCAACAATACACAGTGGTCACTCTTTCCAATTGGTGGTTCATACTCAATATTTTCAATATCCAACACATTATCTGTGAACACCAGATCAAGTAGTGATGGCTCATCCCCACCCCTGGCTCTTGTTGGTTCCATTACATGTTGGTGTAGGAAATTCCCTTGTACGCAATCTAGGAATCTTGCCCCAAATGAGTCCTCACCACTGTGTGGGTCAAGATTTATCCAATCTATCTCTTTATGATTAAAGTCTCCCATAATCAAAATCCTACATTTTTTCTCCCGCGCCATGTTAACAACTGAGTTTATGACTTCAATCGTACCTATATGACTTTCCTCATGAATTTCAAGCCTATTTTGGTTCCTTGGTGGGTTGTATACAACAGTTATTATAATGCTCTCTGACCCAGTATTTATGCGAGCAACAAGAAATTCCTTGAACTCACTTTCTATAGCCAAGTTTATTTCTTCAACTTGAATCCTCTCACTTATGAGCAGTGCTATCCCTCCACCAGTCCTCTCAGATCTTTCGACCCTTAGTATTCTGAAGCCCTTAGGAAAAACTGTGACACTGTTTATGTCCTCACTCAACTTAGTCTCTGTAATTGCTACTATATCTGCCTTACTGTTGTGAATCCTATCTTTTAATTCTACTGCCTTACCAGCTAATCCATCAGCATTTGTGTATAACAATCTTAATGAGGCCCCATCCCCTGATCTTCTGTCATTATCTTCTTTATCTCCCCTTTGTCTGGAAGTATTCTGTAACGAAAATTTTTCTTCTCTTCTTCATTTCTTTCATCATTTAACCTTCTTGCCTCTTGCAACAAGTTTTTGATCTTTCCCATCTCTTCCTGTGTTCTGTATCGTCTAATGAACACTTCTTTGCATTCTTGAAGGTCTTTTAGACTTTTTTTTCTCAACAATATTTCCCTACATGTCTCCCCTCTCTCAAAGGTTACTTTTGTTGGTCTCGGCTTTCCTTCCCTCGAATATTTACCTAGTTGGTGTATGTTTACAATATCCTCAGTACCACATACTACTCCAAGCTTTCTTATCAGGTCTACAACGTTAGCTTTATTTTCTTCAAGTCTCCCCTGCCATGTTGGCTCCTGGGATTCACTTATGCCTGAGATTACCACTGTCTTCTCCTTATCAAGTGCCTGTCTGATGAGTGGGTTTGCCCTTTCCATCACAACGTCTTTCATTTTTTCGATTACTGTCTCTTTATAGTCAACTGTTTGTATGTTTTCCAGTGCCACCACCTTTACAGCCTCTTTTACTGCCACATTCCCCTTTAGTGTAATTACCTAATTGTAATTACCTAATTGTGTTTACGGGAAAGAGCCCAAAGCTCGTATCTTCCCGTCTCCTGATCGGTTCCATTTTTAGACTTAGTGATACTTATCATACCTGTCCTTAAAACTATGGATTGAGGTAGCATTAACTACCTCCTCGCTTAGCGAATTCCAATTATCAACTACTCTTACACTGAAAAAGTATTTCCTTACATCCTGCAAACAAGTTTTCTTCCGAAGCTTCAAACTATGACCTCTAGTTCTAGAGCCAGCCATATCGAAATATCGATCCCTATCCACTCTATCATAACCATGAAGGAATTTAAAGACTGTCACCATATCCCCCCTTACTCTTCTAGCTTCGAGTGATGGCAAGTCTAATTCCCTCAGCCTCTCATCATAACCGAGATTGCGTATTTCTGGCACCAGTTTCGTGGCATGTCTTTGAACTTTTTCAAGCTTAGCTATGTGCTTTTTCAAGTGCGGATTCCAAAAGGGGGCTGCATATTCGAGTTTTGGCCTCACATAGGTTACATAAATATTTCTGAACATTTCCTTGTCCATGTGCCTGAAGGCTACCCTTACATTTGATAAGAATGCATATGCTGCCCTTACTACGCCATTTATATGTATTTCTGGAGACAAATCTGCCAATATGTTTACTCCTAGATCTCTCTCATTTTCTGTCTCCTGAAGTTGTACTCCAGCCACCGAGTAGTCAAGCTTGGGCCTTCTTGCACTTGTACCCATTCTCATTACCTTACATTTTGAGGTATTGAATTTCATTAGCCACTTTTCTGACCACTCATGCAGATTATTTAGATCCTCCTGAAGTTCTCTACCATTGTTCTCGTTTTTTACTTTCTTCACAATCTTTGCATCATCTGCAAACATATTCATGAATGAATTTACAGACTCTGGTAGGTCATTTACATATACAAGGAACAAAAGTGGCCCTAAAACTGAACCCTGTGGAACTCCACTACTAACTCTTCTCCATTCAGACACTGAGTGTCTTACTCTAACCCTCTGTTCCCTTCCTTCTAAGTAAGTTTTTATCCATTCCAAGACATTTCCACCTATTCTAGCCATTGATTGCAGCTTCCTAATAAGTCTCCCATGTG
>JAXCGZ010014189.1:0-5000 GCA_037179515.1 Halocaridina rubra | reverse complement strand
TCTTCTTCATAGCCACCAATTAAGGGTAAGGAGAGATCTGTAATATCAAGCAAGCGGTAACCCCTGTCAACTCAGCAGGATCAATGAGTATGTATCTATATCCATATCATACAGAGAATATATGTGTCTGACTCGTTTCAAGCTGGTCAATCACGTCAGAATTGTCGGTATATCAAACTCAAAATAATTATTTAACCAGTTATACTTTCGTAGCATGGCTTAGTATCAAAACCGAGTTGGAACACAGGTAATGAAGCCAGAAACCTTGAATCACCTTTCCCTCGTCGACAAGAAGTCCGAGAGTGGAAGTCAAACAGTTCTGTAGGTAACCTACGAGGGTCCCGTAATGGGCTCCGGCACCATCCGTAGCATCTAACAACTTAGTTGTAAAAAAAATAAATCAAATCTCTGTACTAAGGAACTTCAGTAAATTAAAAATAAAAGAGAACATTTAGTAATTTTGAGAGAATATGGTACGAATGAATTTGGGTAATTTTCATAAGCTATATATATATATATATATATATATATATATATATATATATATATATATATATATATATATATATATATATATATATATATATATATTAACGCATAGAATACAAGTATTTTTATTGTATTCAATTATCCCTGCTTCATAATAAATCGAAATGTATATATGTAGACTGCATGACCCTACCTTCAAATAATTATACTGAATACCAATGACTGGAATTTCTCTTTCTGTCTCTCTCTATCTATTTATCTCTCCAGACTCTATCTATCTATCTATGTATTTCCCTCTCCTTCTCTCTTCCTAATTGATGTATGTCATGCCCAACATTCCATCTACTCTCCAGCCACATGGCTGGAAATCCATTACTTTTAAAAAAAAAAAATCTTTCAATGACAAGCTGTAAGACCTGGAAAAAATAAGTACGGACCAGATGAAGGAAAGGAAAATCTAAAAGGGTTGAAAGAGAGAATAGTAAGAAAGACGATCATGAATTATACGAGAAAAATGAGAAGGAGGAACTGGTACTAAAACTTGAGATTATTCTAATACAGCAACTCAATATCTTATGGACGGCATTTTTCTTAATGTGTGATTACCTAATTGTGATTACCTACTTTGTGTTTACGGGAAAGAGCCCAAAGCTCGTATCTTCCCGTCTCCTGATCGGTTCCATTTTATACTTAGTGATACTTATCATACCTGTCCTTAAAACTATGGATTGAGATAGCATTAACTACCTCCTCGCTTAGCCAATTCCAATTATCAACTACTCTTACACTGAAAAAGTATTTCCTTACATCCTGCAAACAAGTTTTCTTACCAAGCTTCAAACTATGACCTCTAGTTCTAGAGCCAGCCATATCAAAATATCGATCCCTATCCACTCTATCATAACCATGAAGGAATTTAAAGACTGTCACCATATCCCCCCTCACTCTTCTAGCTTCGAGTGATGGCAAGTCTAATTCCCTCAGCCTCTCATCATAACTGAGATTGCGTATTTCTGGCACCAGTTTCGTGGCATGTCTTTGAACTTTTTCAAGCTTAGCTATGTGCTTTTTCAAGTGCGGATTCCAAAAGGGGGGCTGCATATTCGAGTTTTGGCCTCACATAGGTTACATAAATATTTCTGAACATTTCCTTGTCCATGTGCCTGAAGGCTACCCTTACATTTGATAAGAATGCATATGCTGCCCTTACTATGCCATTTATATGTATTTCTGGAGACAAATCTGCCAGTATGTTTACTCCTAGATCTCTCTCATTTTCTGTCTCTTGAAGTTGTACTCCAGCCACCGAGTAGTCAAGCTTGGGCCTTCTTGCACTTGTACCCATTCTCATTACCTTACATTTTGAAGTATTGAATTTCATTAGCCACTTTTCTGACCACTCATGCAGATTATTTAGATCCTCCTGAAGTTCTCTACCATTGTTCTCGTTTTTTACTTTCTTCACAATCTTTGCATCATCTGCAAACATATTCATGAATGAATTTACAGACTCTGGTAGGTCATTTACATATACAAGGAACAAAAGTGGCCCTAAAACTGAACCCTGTGGAACTCCACTACTAACTCTTCTCCATTCAGACACTGAGTGTCTTACTCTAACCCTCTGTTCCCTTCCTTCTAAGTAAGTTTTTATCCATTCCAAAACATTTCCACCTATTCTAGCCATTGATTGCAGCTTCCTAATAAGTCTCCCATGTGGAACAGTGTCAAACGCTTTCTGGAAGTCTAGGAATATGCAATCTGCCCAGCCCTCTCTTTCCTGTAAGATTTGGCTTACCTCATCATAAAATTCTAATAAGTTTGTTACTGTTGATCTACCTTCTCTGAAGCCATGTTGCCTCACTGACAAAAAGTTGAAGGATTCCAAGTGAAGAGAGATATGTTTCCTTAGTAGTTTCTCCATAACTTTGCAAACTATGCTGGTCAAGGAAACTGGTCTATAGTTCAGAGCCGTATCCCTCCTTCCCTTTTTGAAGATAGGTATCACATTTGCTTGTTTCCAGCATCTTGGAATCTCCCCCGACTCCAGTGACTCCTTAAATATGATACTTAGTGCCACTGATATTGTGTTTGCGCATTTTTTAAGCACATGAGGGGATATGTCATCAGGACCTGTAGCTTTATGAACATCTAAATCCATCAGCGCTTTGCATACCTCTGTGGCTGTAAGGTTGATGTTCTCTAATACCGGCCCTTGAGCTTCTATCACTGCAATCTGAGGGGGTGGGGTATTTTCTACTGTAAATACTGACTGAAACTCCTTGTTCAATTCTTTGCAGATCTCTTCATCCGTCTCAGTGATGCTTCCATCCGCTCTCTTTAGCCTTAAAACCTGTTCTTTTACCTTCAGTTTTCCTCTGATAAAGCTGTGGAAAAGCTTGGGATTTTCTTTAGCCTTCCTGGTGATGTCCCTCTCATAAGTCTCTCTCTGCCTCTCTCCTTTTACTTAGGTAGTCATTTCTTGCTCTTTTGTAGGTTTGCCAGGCATTTATGTTTTTTCTCCTCCTATACCTTTTCCAGCATTTGTCTCTCCACTCCTTAGCTCTTTTACACCCATTATCGAACCATTTCTCTCTGGCATGAATTACACCTACTTTGGTGACAGGTATGCAGCAATCTACTATCTTCCCATATTTCTCACAAAAGATGTCATACATTTCTTGTACAGATTTGTTGTAAAATAAGGTTCTCCAGTCAATAACTGCAAAAAGCTCATTCATTTTGATGTAATCTCCTTTCGGATAGTTCCTCCTCATGTCCTCAGTGCCTCTACTCTCAGGAAGAATATCTTCAATGATATACTCCATCAACAACACACAGTGGTCACTCTTTCCAATTGGTGGTTCATACTCAATTTTTTCAATATCCAACACATTATCTGTGAACACTAGATCAAGTAGTGATGGCTCATCCCCACCCCTGGCCCTTGTTGGTTCCATTACATGTTGGTGTAGGAAATTCCCTTGTACGCAATCTAGGAATCTTGCCCGAATGAGTCCTCACCACTGTGTGGGTCAAGATTTATCCAATCTATCTCTTTATGATTAAAGTCTCCCATAATCAAAATCCTACATTTTTTCCCGTGCCATGTTAACAACTGAGTTTATGACTTCAATAGTACCTATATGACTTTCCTCAGACTAGGGTCTGTAATGGCAGGTTTCCAGCAAATATGGTTATGCAAGGCGATCTATCTATCGTCCGTCTTTCCAGTTCTCTATTAATCAAGCTATCTCTCTATCTCCCTATATATATATTATATATATTATATATATATATATAATATATATATATATATATATATATATGAGCCATTTCCCCCTTATCAGGGGTTTGGCTGAGTCAAGGCCAAACTATTTTGACTTTGGAAAGAGAAAATAGCAGAGGAGAGGATTATCAGTCCTCTCGCTCTGCTCCATTTAGTTGACTATTTCGACACGTTGGGGAACATGGAGGAAGTATTCTAGTCCCCTTTCCTCAGTTGTGATTTTACCATATATATATATAATAATATAGTATATATATAGATATTAAGATACTATATAGTATATATATATATATACTATGATATATATATATATATATATATATATTAGTTTATTTCAAATACACTACCTTTTAACAATAATGTTAAAAATATTACAATTATTTTTTGTGAAATCAAGAGGGGAATAATAATAATAATAATAATAATACATAATAATAATAATAATAATAATATAACAATAATAATAATAATAATGATAATAATAATAACAATAATAATAATAATATAATAATAATAATAATAATAATAATAATAATAATAATGTTGTTGTTGTCGTTCTTGTTATTACTATTATTATCATAGAAAAAGGAATTTTTACTTTAGAACAGATGCACTAAGTGATAGATTGCAATATAACAAGCTTTCGTTTCTCAGAGAAAACATTTTCAAGATACCGAGGTACTCTACTGATGGCTGCTCTTTTACAGAAGGTTTTTATTATCTTTTATTTGAAAAGAACACTGCACGAGAACAATTTTTTTTGAAAAATAAAAAAAAAATGACAAGGAAGCCACTCCCAGTAACCATAATCAAGACCACAACGCGGATACGGCAGAACCCGACTCGTACAGAAGACACAAAGCCAGCAGTTATCATCCTCCACATATTACGCAAAATCTATCAAAACTTATGTGCAAAAATCTTTCCATATTGGCCATACCGAGTATCAACCGAAACATTTATTTCCATTTTGTACAATGGTTATTCTAAAACTAAAAGTAACTTATAAGTAGACATGTAATGAAAGTAATAAGAGGAGAGCATTTGACAAGAGGAACACGTCTGATATATAACAGTACTGCTTCACGGGATCAGTTGCTGTACATATATGCTGTTTTATAAAACCGATCAACAGCGAATAAGAATGGATAGTGCCAATCCTTCGGAAGATGGGTTGTCAAGTGGACTTTGAAACTCATTAAAGAAGACACCAAGAGACTTC
>JAXCGZ010014188.1:7500-20000 GCA_037179515.1 Halocaridina rubra | reverse complement strand
AGGTTAGTAAGGACATACACTCAGGGTAACGATTACATCTGCCAAAACAAATCCTTCGTAACAAGGCAACCGTCCTAGCCCTTAGTAGAAAAGGGAGTTCGTGAAGTAAAACCGAATCCAGTAAGAGGAGATTCACTATAGAGTCAAAGTTTTTCGAACTTTAATATTTTTTCTTGAAATTGTTTTTTCCAATATGCTTATTTCTTGAAATCCGGCGAACACTCTCTATAGAGGTTTCCGACTTTAATCACTTTTCTTTTATATTATAATAATATATATATATATATATATATATATATATATATATATATATATATATATATATATATATATATATATATATATATATATATATATATATATATATATATATATATATATATATATATATATATATATATATATATATATATATATATATATATATATATATATATATATATATATATATATATATATATATATATATATATATATATATATATATATATATATATATATATATATACCGATCAGAGCCACAGAGCGACTTTGCATTTAGCGAAGCATGTCAAATTTTTCCGACTTTATCACGACACTTGGCATTATTTTTCTAAAATAATAAAATTTCTTTTCGATCAGAGCTACAGAACGACTTGAAAATTAGTCGGAGGTTCGCTCTGGAGCCAAAGTTTTCCGACCTTTACCGAAACCTTATTTACTATTCTGGTCAGAGGTTGGCTGGTGTCATTCTTGGCATTTCGAACCGCGTTAACACCTCAATAGAATCCTTCGAAAAGAATTTAAGGAATCTCTTCCCTGGATTTTATTGGCATGGATAAGATGTTTACATATGGGCAATTCAACCTGTTGTGTTTTGTATGTGTGTGTGTGTGTGTGTGTTTTGTGTGTGTGTGTGCGTGTGTGTGGGTGTGTGTTTGTGTGTAAGTGTGTGTGTGTGTGTGTGTGTGTTCTCACAGGTTTTTGTTTCATGCGCGGAGAGAGAGGGACAAAAATAATTCCTCCGTGTTTCCCTGCGTGTCGTAAAAGTTGACTAAATGGGGTGGAGTGAGGGGACTGGAAATCAACTCCTCTTAATTTTCTTCCCGCAAATAGTCAAGGTATTTGGCTTTGACTAAGCCATCCCCTTATAAGGAGGAATATGGCTCTTGCACATACATAGATTTATGTATAAAAAGCCTCGGCTCTTTGTGGGAGGTAAATACAGAGGAGTGGATTCCCAGACCCCTCGCTCCACCCCGATTAGTTGACTTTTACCACACGCAGGGAACACGGTGGAGGTAATGTTGTTCCCCCCGTGGTGTTAGGTACTCAATAAAGGACGAAACATTTGTTTTATTGTATGTAATATATGAGGCTTGTTGTTTTAATTGAATTTAGAGTTATAAAATTGTGTCTGATTATATAAAACAAGTTTCTGACGTGTTTTTAATTTGACAATTTGTATTTTATTATATTTTTTACATTTTTATTTTTGAAGTACACCAATGCCCGTCTTTGCTATGAAAGCAATAAGTGTACATGGGAACATGTGGGCGAAGGCACTCTCTCTTCTATGCAAATTCAGTAACCATATTTGGATTGGGTACTTTTTGCCGTCACCCTTTAAACGCCGCTCTTTTGGCGCTGCTCTTTTAGCGCTAAGCTGTTTTGGTGTTGCCTTTTGGGGAGTAACCTAACCTAACCTAACCTAATATAACTTAGCAAAAACAACTTAGTGCCATAAAGGCAGGCAACGTCAAAACAATTTAGCGCCAAAAGAGCAGCGCCAAAAGAGCTGCGCCAAAAGGGCGGTGCCATAAGGGCGGCACTAAATAGTCCAATTCCACTCATATTCATATCACCTATTTAAGTATTGCTGTAATGTAATTCATATTTTATTACATATGAATCCATTGCCTATGACATTTTCACAGATATTTGTATAGATAAATTCTTAACAATTAGTCATTCTTAACAGAACAAAAATTGAATTAATGTAAAATATCCGAATATGGTAATGATATAATACATGCATATATATACATGGCCCCATTCCCCTTTGTAAAGGGGTGGCCGAGCCAAGAAACACATTCACCACGATCCAACACATACCTCAACTACTCCTCTTAGCTTTTTGGGGATAAAAGGCGTCCAAATTTCCCCGCTACCACCCTACTTTGGTCACCCACAAGGTAGACACGCAAGGATATTCTACTGTGAGAACCGTAACTAACCTAGTAAGATATGATAGCATTTCAAGCATTCTTGGTTCGTAAGTCACCTTCCATAAATATCTATTAAAAAAAAATTTTCTTACGAGCAGCATCTGGACCATAATCATCTTTGAAATTTTTTTCTGTGCTCGACTCATGTCTCGGGCTCTTTAAATTTTTTATAATATTCGGTCGAACAACAATGATATGTCGGTATAATATTATTTTTTATACATTAAAAGCACTGTTATAGACACCTTCTGATAGTATAGATAAACTGCAAGATTAATTCTCGGTATTAATGCATTCCATATTGGACAACAGTAGTTTTGTGGTTATGCGCTCGCTTCAAGAAGCAACTAAGTAAGGTGCGATCCCACCCAGGGCGTTAGGAAGGACATCCAGCGTTAATACCCATTGCAGCCTCAGAACCTCTGTATCCATCTCCATTCGAATGGGGACCAATCGTGACGGCAAAAGGTGTGGTATTAATAGAAAATCTTTTATACACCACGTCATGAACCGGATATTTAGTAGTCTCCGAGGCAAAATGGTAGCGTCTTCGACTCTAAGGCGGCAGGTCGAGGGTTCGCGCCCCGTCACGGACTGAGGTTAGTAAGGGCATACACTCAGGGTAACGATTACATCTGCCAAAAACAAGTCCTTCGTAAGAAGGCAACCGTCCTAGTCCTTAGTGGAAAAGGGAGTTCCGAATCCGAATCCATCCAATCGTCCTGAACCGGATATTTCGCGAGATTCTCTTTCTTTTTTTCTTCTTGAATCATGCCCTTAGTCAGGCATACACCGTTGTATGACATAATTAGTCCCCATTGAATGGGAGTGTGGGCACAGAAAGATTAGAGATTGAAGATTTTGAAGCAGTTCCCGTGTGTTCTCAACGAACTCTTTAAGTAGGCTATATCATCTCTTTTTAAAAAAAGACATCGAGATGACTGGATTATCTTTTTTTCTGCGCGGTTCTGGAAACTGGTTTACGAAAGCAGAGTGCTACATTCGCTAACCAGTACTGCTTTAAGTCTCCTGTAACTCTAAGCAGTGCTGCTTTGAATCACTTGTAAACTATGACTGGTAGTTATTACATGTCATCAAAAAAAGGTTTATTATATGACATATATTACGAGTGGAATGGCAAACTCGGTACTTAAATTTTTTATGATTTTGTACTTTGGAGAATGTTTTTTTTGGGGGGGGGGAGGAGTCTGGGTACATTTTGGCGCCGCCGTTTTGGTGCTGCCATTTTGTCACTGTCTATGACGCCTTTTCTGAATGAAAAAAAGTTAATACTAACCTAGCCTAACCCCTAGATTAGGTTAGTGTTAATTGTACTATATATTATTTATTAAAGGCGTCATTCACGGCGCCAAAACGGTTGCGCCAAAAAGTCCCATTCCGATTTTGGGAACCGCGGTAATGCCATGGTTAGCGTACTCGATTCTTGAAGTGAAAGCTCAGGAAGGGCAACCAGCCTTGATCTCCAAGCTCCAACTTGTCTGTGTCCATCCCCAAAATAGGGATGGACACATAAATAGGTGTATACACGACTAATTGTGACAGCGGTGCATACATTCTAATAGTGATACATAAAACGGTGTATACATGACTAATAGTGACACATAAAACGGTGTATACATGACTATTAGTGACATAAAACGGTGTATGCCTAACTAATTGCTACACATAAAACGGTGTATAATACATAGAAATTAAGAATATAAAAAGTAGAACAGCTCCATGACACTGATCCGTTAAAGGCCAGCCTCGTATTGCAACTCACGTGCGAACAATATTCCCCCCTCCCCATACTCCTCCATCCCCTCCCTTCCCCTTTATCCCCTCCCTCCCTTTTCGCCTTCTTCCCTCCCCCCATCCATCATTATAACCTCATCCTCTCTCACCCCATTAACATCTGCCACGTCATGCTTAGACCACAAATTGTACCTCTCTCTGGGCCGGGATAAAATGTGTGTGGATATTCCCCAGTTTGTAATACTATAATAAGAGCGCAGTTCGGCTTAACTCCTTAACTTAATGGCCGTAGGAGATGCTTCATTTAAATGAATATGTCTCTCACATCAAATTTATTTGCTGATATTTTGATGAGAGTTCATTTACTTAGCACGCCAGTTATTTTGCGTGGGGAGAGAGAGAGAGAGAGAGAGAGAGAGAGAGAGAGAGAGAGAGAGAGAGAGAGAGAGAGAGAGAGAGAGAGAGAGAGAGAGAGAGAGAGAATATAGTAAATCCATCTTAAACAACTAAGGTAAAGATATTTGGGAAAATGAGGGAGTCTTTGCCCGTCTCAAACTGCCATGATAGAGAAAACTGGGGTAATGTGATTACCTAATTGTGATTACCTAATTGTGTTTACGGGAAAGAGCCCAAAGCTCGAATCTTCCCGTCTCCTGATCGGTTCCATTTTTAGACTTAGTGATACTTATCGTACCTGTCCTTAAAACTATGGATTGAGATAGCATTAACTACCTCCTCGC
Organism: Halocaridina rubra; assembly: GCA_037179515.1. Lineage (NCBI taxonomy): Eukaryota > Metazoa > Arthropoda > Malacostraca > Decapoda > Atyidae > Halocaridina > Halocaridina rubra. The sequence goes on along the minus strand of JAXCGZ010014188.1, from coordinate 15,298 downwards.
TTAGCGAATTCCAATTATCAACTACTCTTACACTGAAAAAGTATTTCCTTACATCCTGCAAACAAGTTTTCTTACGAAGCTTCAAACTATGACCTCTAGTTCTAGAGCCAGCCATATCGAAATATCGATCCCTATCCACTCTATCATAACCATGAAGGAATTTAAAGACTGTCACCATATCCCCCCTTACTCTTCTAGCTTCGAGTGATGGCAAGTCTAATTCCCTCAGCCTCTCATCATAACCGAGATTGCGTATTTCTGGCACCAGTTTCGTGGCATGTCTTTGAACTTTTTCAAGCTTAGCTATGTGCTTTTTCAAGTGCGGATTCCAAAAGGGGGCTGCATATTCGAGTTTTGGCCTCACATAGGTTACATAAATATTTCTGAACATTTCCTTGTCCATGTGCCTGAAGGCTACCCTTACATTTGATAAGAATGCATATGCTGCCCTTACTATGCCATTTATATGTATTTCTGGAGACAAATCTGCCAGTATGTTTACTCCTAGATCTCTCTCATTTTCTGTCTCTTGAAGTTGTACTCCAACCACCGAGTAGTCAAGCTTGGGCCTTCTTGCACTTGTACCCATTCTCATTACCTTACATTTTGAGGTATTGAATTTCATTAGCCACTTTTCTGACCACTCATGCAGATTATTTAGATCCTCCTGAAGTTCTCTACCATTGTTCTCGTTTTTTACTTTCTTCACAATCTTTGCATCATCTGCAAACATATTCATGAATGAATTTACAGACTCTGGTAGGTCATTTACATATACAAGGAACAAAAATGGCCCTAAAACTGAACCCTGTGGAACTCCACTACTAACTCTTCTCCATTCAGACACTGAGTGTCTTACTCTAACCCTCTGTTCCCTTCCTTCTAAGTAAGTTTTTATCCATTCCAAGACATTTCCACTTATTCTAGCCATTGATTGCAGCTTCCTAATAAGTCTCCCATGTGGAACAGTGTCAAACGCTTTCTGGAAGTCTAGGAATATGCAATCTGCCCAGCCCTCTCTTTCCTGTAAGATTCGGCTTACCTCATCATAAAATTCTAATAAGTTTGTTACTGTTGATCTTCCTTCTCTGAAGCCATGTTGCCTCACTGACAAAAAGTTGAAGGATTCCAAGTGAAGAGAGATATGTTTCCTGCTGGCTAGTACAGTGGTAACGCGCTGGCTTCGCATTCATGAGGTCGAAAGATCGGTTCCCGTCCAAGACCGAGAGTTTAAGCTGTTTACTGGCAGGAACTGCTGTGGGTGGACACCACAGTGGGGGATTGGGGCTTACCCTGGCTGACGAATACCCATTGTATTGAAAATGGAAATAAAGTATTATATTATTATTATTATTATTATTATTATAGTAGTTTCTCCATAAGTTTGCAAACTATGCTGGTCAAGGAAACTGGTCTATAGTTCAGAGCCGTATCCCTCCTTCCCCTTTTGAAGATAGGTATCACATTTGCTTGTTTCCAGCATCTTGGAATCTCCCCCGACTCCAGTGACTCCTTAAATATGATACTTAGTGCCACTGATATTGTGTTTGCGCATTTTTTAAGCACATGAGGGGATATGTCATCAGGACCTGTAGCTTTATGAACATCTAAATCCATCAGCGCTTTGCATACCTCTGTGGCTGTAAGGTTGATGTTCTCTAATACCGGCCCTTGAGCTTCTATCACTGCAATCTGAGGGGGTGGGGTATTTTCTACTGTAAATACTGACTGAAACTCCTTGTTCAATTCTTTGCAGATCTCTTCGTCCGTCTCAGTGATGCTTCCATCCGCTCTCTTTAGCCTTAAAACCTGTTCTTTTACCTTCAGTTTTCCTCTGATAAAGCTGTGGAAAAGCTTGGGATTTTCTTTAGCCTTCCTGGTGATGTCCCTCTCATAATCTCTCTCTGCCTCTCTCCTTTTACTTAGGTAGTCATTTCTTGCTCTTTTGTAGGTTTGCCAGGCATTTATGTTTTTTCTCCTCCTATACCTTTTCCAGCATTTGTCTCTCCACTCCTTAGCTCTTTTACACCCATTATCGAACCATTTCTCTCTGGCATGAATTACACCTACTTTGGTGACAGGTATGCAGCAATCTACTATCTTCCCATATTTCTCACAAAAGATGTCATACATTTCTTGTACAGATTTGTTGTAAAATAAGGTTCTCCAGTCAATAACTGCAAAAAGCTCATTCATTTTGATGTAATCTCCTTTCGGATAGTTCCTCCTCATGTCCTCAGTGCCTCTACTCTCAGGAAGAATGTCTTCAATGATATACTCCATCAACAACACACAGTGGTCACTCTTTCCAATTGGTGGTTCATACTCAATATTTTCAATATCCAACACATTATCTGTGAACACTAGATCAAGTAGTAATGGCTCATCCCCACCCCTGGCTCTTGTTGGTTCCATTACATGTTGGTGTAGGAAATTCCCTTGTACGCAATCTAGGAATCTTGCTCCAAATGAGTCCTCACCACTGTGTGGGTCAAGATTTATCCAATCTATCTCTTTATGATTAAAGTCTCCCATAATCAAAATCCTACATTTTTTCTCCCGTGCCATGTTAACAACTGAGTTTATGACTTCAATAGTACCTATATGACTTTCCTCATAAATTTCAAGCCTATTTTGGTTCCTTGGTGGGCTGTATACAACAGTTATTATAATGCTCTCTGACCCAGTATTTATGCGAGCAACAAGAAATTCCCTGAACTCACTTTCTATAGCCAAGTTTATTTCTTCAACTTGAATCCTTTCACTTATGAGCAGTGCTATCCCTCCACCAGTCCTCTCAGATCTTTCGACCCTTAGTATTCTGAAGCCCTTAGGAAAAACTGTGACACTGTTTATGTCCTCACTCAATTTAGTCTCTGTAATTGCTACTATATCTGCCTGGTAAATGTGTGTATGTGTGTGTGTGTAAATGTGTGTATGTGTGTGTGTGTGTATATATATATATATATATATATATATATATATATATATATATATATATATATATATATATATATATAGTGTGTGTGTGTGTGTGTGGTGTGTGTGTGTGTGTGTGTGTGTGTGTGTGTGTGATTACCTAATTGTGTTTACGGGAAAGAGCCCAAAGCTCGTATCTTCCCGTCTCCTGATCGCTTCCTTTTTATACTTAGTGATACTTATCATACCTGTATTTACAACTATGGATTGAGATAGCATTAACTACCTCCTTGCTTAGCCAATTCCAATTATCAACTACTCTTACACTGAAAAAGTATTTCCTTACATCCTGCAAGGAAGTTTTCTTACGAAGCTTCAAACTATGACCTCTAGTTCTAGAGACTGCCATATCAAAATATCGATCCCTATCCACTCTATCATAACCATGAAGGAATTTAAAGACTGTCACCATATCCCCCCTCAATATTCTAGCTTCGAGTGATGGTAAATCTAATTCCCTCAGCCTCTCATCATGAATGGGATTACATATTCTGGCACCAATTTCGTGGCATGTCTTTGAACTTTTTCAAGCTTAGCTATGTGCTTTTTCAAGTGCGGATTCCAAAAGGGGGCTGCATATTCGAGTTTTGGCCTCACATAGGTTACATAAATATTTCTGAACTTTCCTTGTCCATGTGCCTGAAGGCTACCATTACATTTGATAAAAAGGCATATGCTGCCCTTACTATGCCATTTATATGTATTTATGGAGACAAATCTGCCAGTATGTTTACTCCTAGATCTCTCTCATTTTCTGTCTCTTGAAGTTGTACTCCAGCCACCGAGTAGTCAAGCTTGGGCCTTCTTGCACTTGTACCCATTCTCATTACCTTACATTTTGAAGTATTGAATTTCATTAGCCACTTTTCTGACCACTCATGCAGACTATTTAGATTTTCCTGAAGTCCTCTACCACTGTTCTCGTTTCCTACTCTCTTCACAATCTTTGCATCATCTGCAAACATATTCATGAATGAATTTACAGACTCTGGTAGGTCATTTACATATACAAGGAACAAAAGTGGCCCTAAAACTGAACCCTGTGGAACTCCACTACTAACTCTTCTCCATTCAGACACTGAGTGTCTTACTCTAACCCTCTGTTCCCTTCCTTCTAAGTAAGTTTTTATCCATTCCAAGACAATTCCACCTATTCTAGCCATTGATTGCAGCTTCCTAATAAGTCTCCCATGTGGAACAGTGTCTAACACTTTCTGGAAGTCTAGGAATATGCAATCTGCCCAGCCCTCTCTTTCCTGTAAGATTCGGCTTACCTCATCATAAAATTCTAATAAGTTTGTCACTGTTGATCTACCTTCTCTGAAGCCATGTTGCCTCACTGACAAAAAGTTGAAGGATTACAAGTGAAGAGAGATATGTTTCCTTAGTAGTTTCTCCATAACTTTGCAAACTATGCTGGTCAAGGAAACTGGTCTATAGTTCAGAGCCGTATCCCTCCTTCCCTTTTTGAAGATAGGTATCACGCTTGCTTGTTTCCAACGTCTTGGAATCTCCCCCGACTCCAGTGACTTTTTAAATATGATACTTAGTGCCACTGATATTGAGTTTGCGCATTTTTAAGTACTTGAGGGGATATATCATCAGGACCTGTAGCTTTATGAACATCTAACTCAATCAGCACTTTGCATACCTCTGTGGCTGTAAGGTTGATGTTCTCTAATACCGGCCCTTGAGCTTCTATCTCTGCAATCTGAGGGTGTGTGTGTGTGTGTGCTAGTCATCCGTTCTTGGGAATGGAATTTTCAAAATATATATTTCATTCTATTTTACACAAACAGTTTACATAATTTCAAGAAATTTTTTTATACCAGCATAATTTTTTATAAGAAAATATATTTGTTTATTCAGGAACCCAAACTTCGTTATAATCGAATGCATTAAGCTAGGCTTTGATCTGTCTGTCAATCTACCAAAGCAGTAATCCTCGTTTTAAGGCGGATGGCTGAGTCAAAGCAAAAAACTTGACTCTTCGTGGGAGTAATATACAATGGATGAGAATCCTAGCACCCTCATGCCGCTCAATACAGTCGACTTTTAAGATATGTAGGGAAACACGCAGAGGCCATTTTCTCCCTCCCCTTAAGGAGCAGTGTTGATCTTCTTCTTCTTCTTCTTCTTCGTCTACATCTTTTCCCACTTTTATGTGGGGTCGATGTTTCTGGCCAGTTTTATCGATTTCTTTCTGTCCCATACCTCATCACCCAACGTACCTTTAGACCTCAGGTCGTCATTGATGCAATCCATCCACCTACGCTTTGGTCTCCCTCCCCTTCTCCTACCTTGTATATCCATTTCCATGACCCTCCTCCCAACATACTGTTCATCCCTCCTAACGACATGACCATACCATCTTAGTCTACTTTCTTGTATCTTATCTGATATTTCTCTAACTTTTGAGGTATCTCTAATTACCTCATATCTGGTCTTTTCGCTTCTTGTCACCCCACACATCCATCTCAACATCCTTATCTCTGCCACATCCAGTTTTTCTCTTGTGTCTTCTTTATTGCCCATGTCTCTGCTCCATACATCATCGCAGGTCTCACAACTGTCTTATGCACTTTACCCCTCAACTTAATCCCTATTACCCTGTCGCACAGCATCCCAGACACTTTCTTCCAGTTCTTCCAACCCGCCTGTATTCGGTGGGTTATTTCTGACTCTAGGTCACCATCCTCTGCTACTGTTGATACCAAATACTTAAACTTTTCAACTCTTTTCAACACCTTCCCTTGCAAATTGGCCTCCCCATCCTCATCATCTTTCAACCTCAAGTACTCTGTCTTCTTCCTGCTGATTTTCAGTCCTCTATCCTCCATCACTCTTCTCCACTCCTCAAGCCTCTCCTCCACTACTTCTCGTCTGTTGCTACACAGTACAATGTCCTCTGCAAAGAGCATACACCATGGAGACTAATCTCTAATACCCTGGGTTACTACATCCAAGACCAGATCAAATAGATATGGACCCAAAGCAGACCCTTGATGCAGGCCAACATTTACTGAGAGACTTTTCGTCAAGCCCACACTGCTCTTAACATTTGCCTCTGCCCTCTCATGCATATCTTGGATGATTCTTACATATTTCTCGATGACTCCCTTTCTTCTAATACACCTCTACACCTCTTGACGTGGTACTCGATCATATGCCTTTCCCAGGTCAATAAAGACCATATGCAGTCCTTTTTGTTTCTCCCGATGCTTTTACATCATTAATCTCAAGGCATATATGGCATTCCCTGTCCCTCTTCCAGGCATGAAGCCAAACTGTTCATCCCCAATTGTCGTTACCTCTCTGAGTCTCCTCTCTATGATCTTCTCCCATATCTTCATAGTATGACTTAACAATTCTATACCTCTATAGTTTCCACACTCCTGAATGTCTCCCTTCCCTTTATAGCTTGGGCTGATTAAGCTTTCTCTCCACTCCTTTGGTATCTTTTCCTGACTAAAGATCTTTAGCATTAAGTCCCACAAGATATCTATGCCTTCCTCTCCAAGACTCTTCCATACCTCCACTGGCATTTTATCAGCTCCTGCTGCCTTTCCAATTTTCATTTTTCCTTACTGCCCACTCTACCTCTCTTCTAGCCACTGTTGTCTTAACTCCTTCATTTGGAAGTCCATCTTCAAATACTTAACATTCTTGTGAGAGGGGGGTAAGAATTCTTCCTCCGTGTTTTCCCTGCGTGTCGTAAAAGTCAACTAAATGGGGCGGAGCGAGGGGACTGGGAACCCCCTCCTCTGTATTTACTTCCCACGGAAAAGTAAAAGTATTTTCTTTGACTCAGCCACCCCCCTTATAAGGGGAATATGGCTATGGTATATGGATGGATGAAGCATAACTGTGGGAACCGCTATAGCATAGTGGTTAGAATATTCTTTAAAGTTGATAGACTCGCTATTAAGCCAACCACGAGGTTTAGGAAGGGCATCCAGCCTTAATTCCCCAGCTCCAACCTGTTCTACCCGCGTAAAAGGGACTAATAGTAACACATAAAACGGAGAAAATATGTTACTGTAAGTTCCTTAACTGCTTGCGGTTTTTTTTCTTTTTGTGATGTCCTTAAGCCTAGAACACAGAATTCTGACGTTGATTCCATAAATGTTTTTATTCCATTTTAATATATATTCCGATGAGTTGTTCAACGACACATAAATACTCACTGCCATTCTTTTAACGGCTGTATTGGCTGTTTCTTACGCTCGTTAACCATTGTAAAGGAGTGGTTAGAAGGTTGTTTTGACAGGCTAATGAAGGACTAATTGCTCAACCCTTTTAGAGTTGGAAGTTATTACGAGATTTTAACTAGACCGCAGAAATGGTTGTTTTTTTTTTCTTCGATCCCTCCTTCCTCTTTTCGTTCTTTCTTCCATGTTATTCTCTCTATTTCTTCTTTTATTTGCTTTCTTGTCCTACTTTTGCTTTGCATTTTTTTTTATGAAGCCTTCTCATATCCATTGTTTCTATTTTATAATATTTATTCTATAAGAGAGAGTTATATTTTTGGATATAGCACCTGAACGGGCAAAAAAATAATTTTCTCCTGTCGGGCCTGGGAACCAAGAAAGGATTTAACAAAAAGTAGTAGTTGTAAGACAAGGCAGGAATAAGAGTATGATGACTAGCAGAGATAGGGAGTGTTGTGACTTATCAGAGATGAAGGGATAGTAAGAGATCTTTAACGAATAGAGCAGAATATATAGTGTAGATATAGGCATAGGGAGAGAACCGTAAATGCAGAAAGACTTACCTAACCTATCCTAACTTATCATCGAGCCATATTGGCTAGTCCTAT
>JAXCGZ010014188.1:0-5000 GCA_037179515.1 Halocaridina rubra | reverse complement strand
GAAGACTAGATTAGACTCACGGGAATTACGTCCACAAAAAATGAAAAAGAGAGAGAGAAAAAAAAAAGATGAGAATGAAGAGGTGGGAGTCGCAAAACGGTAGTGAAGGAAGGACGCATGGGAGCCCTCCCCCCCTTATTTCCACTCCAATTTTCCCCTCCCCCTCCCTTTGTTTTCCTTCCATTTCTCCCCTACCCCCCTCCCATCGAGGGTTGCCATGCTTGGCCTGGTATTCGCCCCTAAATGTTCCCTTTTTTTTTATATATATATAGTGAGTCTGTCCTTTTCTATGCATAGACGTTGGCAACCCTGGTTCAAAATGCCGTTAGTATTAGGGTTGCCAGACGTTTGAGCGTGAAAATGGACTGACTCACTGTGAAAAAGGACATTTTATGGGGAAAATAAGATGCCAGGCCTGGCAAGCTTGTCTCCATCTCCCCCTTCAAAAATTAAGAGAGAGAGAGAGAGAGAGAGAGAGAGAGAGAGAGAGAGAGAGATAGATAGAGAGAGCAGAGAGAGAGAGAGAGAGAGAGAGAGGAGAGAGAGAGAGAGAGAGAGAGAGAGAGAGAGAGAGAGAGGAGAGAGAGAGAGAGAGAGAGAGAGAGAGAGAGAGAATTTTGTTCACGGTTGGTTATTGAAAGAATAATTACTTGAACGTAAAGGGATGACTTTGAATAATTCTTTTGTTAATTGGAGCCAAACATAGCGAACATTTTTCCCTTGAATGTTGTCTTCGAGTTTTTTCTTTTAGTCCTATTACAATGGATTAGTGCGACATATTTTTTTTTTCTTGTAAATCCGTACCGGGAAGTCTGGTAGACGGACACTTAAATTGACGCAGTATTTGTTTGTTTGTTTATGTTTGTTTTTGTATATTTGTTTGCTTTTGTCAATAGTGTCCTGTAGTTGAAATATTATGGACCAGGATACGGCTAATTCTTAAACAGATAATTATCATTATTTTTAATGTAGTTAAAGATCTAATTTTGGAACTAATCATTTCACTGTTTAATTAGAAGCATTGGAGTGAAGCAGCTGCGGCTGTCGGATCACACAGGAGAGGATCCTTGCCCCACTTAGCATGTGGCTGATCCAAGAAAAGTGGTGGGGGGGGGAATTGTTGTAACCCTTTATCTGCAAGGACATAAGAGGGATGATCAAAGTATATTTCGCTTCTGGTAAATGTGTGTTTGACTCGGCCACACCCCTATCAGGATGGATTCCGGCTGAGCGCAGAATAAAGGTTGGAACTATAGTGAAATAAGGATGGACACAGACATTTTAGAGCCGGGGAATTAAGACTGGATATCGTTCCTAACGGCTTGCGGTAGGATTATATCAGCATTAGTTGCTTAACGACTCGCGCAGTGTACCACTGAGTTGCCGCGCCCCTCTGGCATTTGGATTCATAACCAAGAGAATTCTCCCCTTTTAGGTCTGTCACCTTTTCGTCCCCCCCCCTTTTCGGGAGTTGCCTTTGCCTCGGGTCGGATACTATTTGGGCGCCACCGTTTTGGGGCCGTGAATGGCTCCTTTACTAAATAATAATAGTTTAATTAGCAATACCCTAACGTGTCCTAACCTAACCTAACTAAACCTAGCTAGCCAAAATAGCTTAGTGCCAATAAGGACAATACCACAGCAGTTTAGCAATAAAAGCAGCGGCGCCTAGAGAATGGCGCCAAAAACGGCAACGCCAAATAGTCACATTCCGCTCTGCCTCACATACTGTTATTGTGGTTTAGATCGGGAGTGAAAGTGAAATCTCCAGGCTTCAGGAAGCAGGTATTCCCTCCTCATGACTCCTTCATCAACCTCAAAATATCATCACTCCTTCACCAATCATCTCTTCCTTCGCCGTAATCATCGTCATTACCAGAGCTATTCCCGTGGTTATGGTACTTCTTAATTATAAATATAAAGGTATATGAAGCGCGTAGTTTCCTAACCCTCACCAACTCCGTAAGATAAGTGAGTACATCAGTAATACAAAGCATCAATGATGGAGAAACTTCTTTTTTGCCGGATGATGCTTTACGATAGGCATAAAACTTTGTTCCACAACTTGAGGAATAGGGAAAGAAAAAGCTTAGCGATAAAACAGGTGCAGACGAAATTCAGCGAGGGGAACCAACTACATACTTCAGATTATTTTTGCGTGTGTGAATTGGAGTTTTTTTTTTTTTTTTTTAGGGGAAGATTTTAGACCTCGGTGAAAAAAAAATCATTATATTAATATATTTAAATAATTATTTAAGTATTGGATAGCAATTTCTCACAGATATCAGCGGATTCGAAGAATATTGTCTGAAGTTGTATAATTATGGATCTCAAACCTTACTGAAACTTATAATAGATACTGTGATCCCGGAACAAATTAAGTCATTTCCAGTATGGCTGTTGATTAAGAGATAGATAGATAGATAGATAGATAGATGGATAGATAGATAGATAGATAGATAGATTGATTGATTGATTGATTGATTGATTGATTGATTGATTGATTGATTGATTGATGAGAGAGAGAGAGAGAGAGAAAGAGAGAGAGAGAGAGAGAGAGAGAGAGAGAGAGAGAGAGAGAGAGAGAGAGAGAGAGAGAGCACATTCATCAAGTCATCAGATACGTAGAGTCACTGAGTGGGTCTTAACTTGTGCACATTCTTAAAATAAAAACAATAAACTTGTGCACTTTTGTACTATAATTCTTTATTTCCGTAGAACCTGTAGAGTAAGAAGTTACTCGTATGCTCTCTCAGGATTAAGACCTTGCCACTCGTATGACTTAACTTAAATCCTCGTGTCCTCCCTCACCACATTCATATACCTACTCTTTGGCCTATCTCTCCCTTTACTGTTTGGCATCTCCATCCTCAGCTTCTCTCTCCTAACACCCCTCATCTCTCTCAGTCTCCCCTCCCTCAACCTGGGTACAAATCCATGAGTAATATAAGTACTCGCTTATTAACATTTCTCCCAACATACTCCTCATCCCTCCTCACCACATGTCCAAGCCATCTCAGTCTCCCCTCTCTCACCATGGATACGAGTACATGAGTACGCTAAGTACTTGCGTATGAACATTACTCCCAACGTTTCCTTTATCCTTCATCACCACATGCCCAAACCATCTCAGTCTCCCCTCCCGCAGCATGGATCCAAGTACATAAGTAAAAATGCCCCTCATCCCTCCTCATGACATGTCCAAGCCATCTCAGTCTCCTTTCTCTCACCATGAGTATGAGTACATGAGCAAAATAAGTACTCATGTATTCACATTTGTAGTTTAAGATCCATCGGTTGAAACAGTGGAGGAGTAATTTCGTTGGTGGAAGATAATTGCCGAGTAATCTTCCAGACGATTAGAAGTTTACATTTAGGTGATTTCCACATTTGAAGATTCGTTCCTGATGGCTGCGTACCCAATATATATATATATATATATATATATATATATATATATATATATATATATATATATATATATATATATATATATATATATATATATGAATAATTTAGATTTACATAGAAATATTTTTTTGTATTTTTTCTTAAAGTATTTTGCGCATTATGTCAAGTTTAGAGTATGTTTTTATTGCAAAGAAAATGAAAATAAAGAGATAAAAATGGTTTGTATACTGTTTACTTCGTATTTATTTGTTTGTTTATTTGTTTTACTTGTAATTGTAGACATATTTGTTTTTGTAAAGGTTTTTTGCTATTAACCAGGAAAAAAATATATGACTATAGTTAACTTATTTTAATTTTGATTTAATTCAATATAATTTAATATGATTTCATTGTAATTAATTTAATTTTTTCTCAATATTGATTTCAAAAGTTAGCTTAATTTAATTATATTTAATATAATTTAATCTCGGTTTTGATTTAATTCAAGTCAATTCGATTCTATGTAATTTTAATTTAATCTATTCTCAATTTTGAATTAAAACAATTATATTCAAGTTAATTTAATTCAGTTCTGTCCTGTTTAATTTTAATAACACTAAATAAAATTCCATTTATTTTAATTTGCTAATTTAACTTAATTTAATTTAATATAGTTTAATTAAAATTTGATATCTCCCCAAACTGTTTTCCTTTTTTGATGTCGGCTACCCCCCAATTAAAGGGGGAAACAGCCAAGGTTTATGTATGTATGTATATTCCGTGGGCTGTGAATGCGTCACGCGAGAGATTTGAGGTTACCATATTCATGTCTCGTAATAATCTGGAACCTGATAATAACCTCTTCTGGTAAAAACTGAATTACCCTGCAAATGACGTCACGATGACTTCATCACGGAATTCCCTTGTGATGTCATCCTGAGAAAGTTACTTCGATAATATCGCTATTTTTTTTATTTATTTATTTTTTTTTTTTTTTTAAAGAAAGGAAAAAAAATGTAAAACCAAAACAGAGTTTGAGTAATTAAGTTGTATTTTAGCGGTAGGTCAGTGGTGGAGCGCGCAAGTTGGAGAGCTGCAGACGTGGGTTCGATCCCACCATGGGGCATTAGGAGGGTCATCCAGCCCTGTATCCACCAACTGCAACTTCTCTGTGTCCACCCCAATTTGAACGGGGATTAATCGTGACAAAGCGGTGCTGTAAAGTGTGTATTTACAGCGTTCAGTGATTAAAATTGATCTATCTATCTATCTGTCTATCTATCTATCTATCTATCTATCTATCTATCTATCTATCTATCTATCTATCTATCTATCTATCTATCTATCTATCTATCTAACTATCTATCTATCTATCTATCTATCTATCTATCTATCTATCTATATATTTATCTATCTATCTATCTATCTATCTATCTATCTATCTATCTATCTATCTATCTATCTATCTATCTATCTATCTGTAATTATTTACCTATATACTCAGTAATTAACCAACAGTTACCTGAAACTATATATTTATCATAAAAAAAATGAAAGTTTCAAGCGGTAGTTTTTTTTTATTATTTCAATTTATATTGATGTTTTTCAAA
>JAXCGZ010014187.1:25000-27500 GCA_037179515.1 Halocaridina rubra | reverse complement strand
AAACATACACCAACTAGGCAAATATTCGAGGGAAGGAAAGCCGAGACCAACAAAAGTAACCTTTGAGAGAGGGGAAACATGTAGGGAAATATTGTTGAGAAAAAAAGTCTAAAAGACCTTCAAGTAATGTCAAAGAAGTGTTCATTAGACGAATAGCAGAACACAGGAAGAGATGGGAAAGATCAAAACCTTGTTGGCAAGAGGCAAGAAGGTTAAATGAGGAAAGAGAATGAAGAAGAGAAGAAAAATTTTCATTTCAGAGTTCTTCCAGACAAAGGGGAGATAAAGAAGATAATGACAGAAGATCAGAGGATGGGGCCTCATTAAGATTGTTATACACAAATGCTGATGGATTAGCTGGTAAGGCAGTAAAATTAAAAGATAGGATTCACAACAGTAAGGCAGATATAGTAGCAATTACAGAGACTAAGTTGAGTGAGGACATAAACAGTGTCACAGTTTTTCCTAAGGGCTTCAGAATATTAAGGGTTGAAAGATCTGAGAGGACTGGTGGAGGGATAGCACTGCTCATAAGTGAAAGGATTCAAGTTGAAGAAATAAACTTGGCTATAGAAAGTGAGTTCAAGGAATTTCTTGTTGCTCGCATAAATACTGGGTCAGAGAGCATAATAATAACTGTTGTATATAACCCACCAAGGAACCAGAATAGGCTTGAAGGTTATGAGGAAAGTCATATAGGTACTATTGAAGTCATAAACTCAGTTGTTAACATGGCACGGGAGAGAAAATGTAGGATTTTGATTATGGGAGATTTTAATCATAAAGAGATAGATTGGATTAATCTTGACCCACACAGTGGTGAGGACTCATTCGGGGCAAGATTCCTAGAGTGCGTACAAGGGAATTTCCTACACCAACATGTAATGGAACCAACGAGGGCCAGGGATGGGAATGAGCCATCACTACTTGATCTAGTATTCACAAATAATGTGTTGGATATTGAAAAAATTGAGTATGAACCATCAATTGGAAAGAGTGACCACTGTGTGTTGTTAATGGAGTATATCATTGAAGATATTTTGCCTGAGAGTAGAGACACTGAGGACATGAGGAGGAACTATCCGAAAGGAGATTACATCAAAATGAATGAGCTTTTTGCGGTTATTGACTGGCGAACCTTATTTTACAACAAATCTGTACAAGAAATGTATGACATCTTTTGTGAGAAATATGGGAAGATAGTAGATTGCTGCATACCTGTCACCAAAGTAGGTGTAATTCATGCCAGAGAGAAATGGTTCGATAATGAGTGTAAAAGAGCTAAGGAGTGGAGAGACAAATGCTGGAAAAGGTATAGGAGGAGAAAAAACATAAATGCCTGGCAAACCTACAAAAGAGCAAGAAATGACTACCTAAGTAAAAGGAGAGAGGCAGAGAGAGACTATGAGAGGGACATCACCAGGAAGGCTAAAGAAAATCCCAAGCTTTTCCACAGCTTTATCAGAGGAAAACTGAAGGTAAAAGAACAGGTTTTAAGGCTAAAGAGAGCGGATGGAAGCATCACTGAGACGGACGAAGAGATCTGCAAAGAATTGAACAAGGAGTTTCAGTCAGTATGTACAGTAGAAAATACCCCACCCCCTCAGATTGCAGAGATAGAAGCTCAAGGGCCGGTATTAGAGAACATCAACCTTACAGCCACAGAGGTATGCAAAGCGCTGATGGATTTAGATGTTCATAAAGCTACAGGTCCTGATGACATATCCCCTCATGTACTTAAAAAATGCGCAAACTCAATATCAGTGGCACTAAGAATCATATTTAAAAAGTCACTGGAGTCAGGGGAGATTCCAAGATGCTGGAAACAAGCAAATGTGATACCTATCTTCAAAAAGGGAAGGAGGGATACGGCTCTGAACTATAGACCAGTTTCCTTGACCAGCATAGTTTGCAGAGTTATGGAGAAACTACTAAGGAAACATATCTCTCTTCACTTGGAATCCTTCAACTTTTTGTCAGTGAGGCAACATGGCTTCAGAGAAGGTAGGTCAACAGTAACAAACTTATTAGAATTTTATGATGAGGTAAGCCGAATCTTACAGGAAAGAGAGGACTGGGCAGATTGCATATTCCTAGACTTCCAGAAAACGTTTGACACTGTTCCACATGGGAGACTTGTTAGGAAGCTGCAAGCAATGGCAAAAATAGGTGGAAATGTCTTGGAATGGATAAAAACTTACTTAGAAGGAAGGGAACAGAGGATTAGAGTAAGACACTCAATGTCTGAATGGAGAAGAGTTAGTAGTGGAGTTCCACAGGGTTCAGTTTTAGGGCCACTTTTGTTCCTTGTATATGTAAATGACCTACCAGAGTCTGTAAATTCATTTATGAATATGTTTGCAGATAATGCAAAGCTTGTGAAGAAAGTAAAAAACGAGAACAATGGTAGAGACCTTCAGGAGGATCTAAATAATCTGCATGAGTCGCCAGAAAAGTGGCTAATGAAATTCAATACTTCAATATGTAAGGTAATGAGAAT
>JAXCGZ010014187.1:0-20000 GCA_037179515.1 Halocaridina rubra | reverse complement strand
AATATACTAGATTTAGTTCTTAGTAATAGAGAGAATATGGTTACAAATTTAGAAGTTGGTGAACCATTGGACAACAGTGACCATGATTCCATTAGATTTAACATTATTTTCAAGGAAACTAGAAAGGAAAACAAGAATATTGTTCCAAACTTTAGAGCAGGAGATTTTGAGGGCTTAAAAACTAAATTATCTAATGAGGTATGGGAAGGGATTTCTGGGGGTACAGATGTGGGTAGTTAATCCAGCAGGTCAGGTCGCAGGTAGCAGATTACCCCAAAAATTGAGTACCACATGCCAAGGATTATCACAAGATAAGATCAGTACATTAAATTCTCTCACAGGAAAGAACAGCAGTCCGTCAGTTAATATAAATTTGGATGAGGAATATAACAATTTTGTCATGACTCTTAAGAATAGTCAGAGAGACTATATTCCCATGAAACATTGCAGATCAAGAAAAAATGACCCTAAATGGATGATCAAGAGAATAAAGAATCTTATAGGTATTAAAAGAGGAATATACAGGAAACTAAAAAGAGGTGAAGAGCAGGTGAGGCAGCAATATATACAGTTAAACAGGGAAGTTAAAAAGATCGAGAGTCGAAAAGAAAATAAGAAGTTAGAATAGCAGGAGAAGCTAAAGAAAATCCTAAAGGATTTTATCAACATTATCAAACAAAATTTAAGGAAAAAGTCGGACCAATTGAAGTAGCCAATGGCCACATCACAGATGACGATAAAGTGATGTGTACATGTTTAAATGATTATTTCTTATCTGTATTTACCAATGAAAACTTAGAAAATATTCCGGAAGTAGAATCCATTTACAGAGACAGTCCCGATAATATACTTAGTTCAATAAATATTACGAGAGAGGAGGTAATAAAAGAAATAGATAAATTAAAGGCTCATAAATCTCCGGGACCTGATGGAATATATGCTAGAATATTAAAGGAATGCAAGGAAGAGCTTAGTTGTCCTCTAACTGCATTATTTAATAATTCAATAAAATTAGGATCGGTACCCATGGAGTGGAAATTGGCAGATGTGGTACCAATATTTAAAAAGGGAGAACGAGTTAAAAAGAATAATTATAGGCCGGTAAGTTTAACGTCAACAGTGGGTAAGATTCTAGAATCCATAATTGCAAATAAAATAAGGGCACATCTAGAATTACACAGACTGATAAAACTTTCACAACACGGGTTTCTTAAGGGTTTTCGTGCCTTACAAAGTTACTGGCTTTTTATTCAGAAGTTTACGAGGCAGTAGATTGTGGTAAAGAATATGATACAATATATCTAGATTTTAGCAAAGCTTATGATAGAGTTCCTCACAAAAGATTAGTTAAAAAGCTGGAAGCTCATGGTATAGGAGGAGCTGTTCTCAGATGGATCAAACAATGGTTAAAAGACAGAAAACAGAGGGTTTGCATAAATGGAGAGAAATCGGAGTGGGGCTCGGTTACTAGCGGGGTACCACAAGGCTCGGTACTGGGTCCCCTATTATTCATCGTATATCTAAATGATCTGGATTCGGATATCAGTAGTAACCTAAGTAAATTCGCAGACGACACTAAAATAGGTAGAATTATAAATGGAAAAGAAGACATTCATGCTTTACAGGAAGATCTAAATAGATTATCTGAATGGTCGGACAAATGGCAAATGGAATTTAATGTTGAAAAACGTAAAGTAGTTAAAATGGGTACTATAAAAGACAATACTAGTTATAAGCTAAATAACCATGAAATCATGAGTTCTCAGTGTGAAAGGGATTTGGGAGTTCTTGTGAGTAGTAATCAAGCCAAGAGAGCAATGCACAGCAGTCAGAAATAAAGCAAACAGAATTTTGGGATTTATCTCAAGAAGTGTTAGCAATAGGACGGAAAAAGTTATTTTGCAGCTCTATCTTGCATTAGTTAGGCCCCATTTAGATTATGCTGTGCAATTCTGGTCACCCTATTATAGGATTTAAATTGAATCCTTGGAGAGAGTGCAGCGAAGAATGACCAAGATGATACACAATATCAGAAATCTACCATATGAGGACAGATTAAAAAAACTTAATCTACATTCTCTAGAGTGGCGAAGAGTTAGGGGGGATATGATTGAAGTGTATAAATGGTTTAAAGGGATTAACAAGGGAGATATTAATAAAGTTTTAAAAATTCATGATCAAACCAGAACTCGTAATAATGGATTTAAGCTTGATAAATTTAGGTTCAGAAGGGAAATTGGTAAAAATTGGTTTGGTAATAGAGTAGCTGATGCATGGAACAGGCTTCCTAGTAGGATAGTAAATGCCAATACCTTAGACACCTTCAAATGTAGATTAGATAGACATATGACAGAGGTAGGGAGGGTATGAATAGGTTAGTGCTTATTAGAAAAATCATAAAAAGAAAAAGAAAATAAATAAGTAGAGTAGAATAGAATAGGTTAGACATGCTGAAAATACCATTCAAAAATGGAGCTGCCTCGTGTGTGCCAGTAGGCATGTTGCAGTGTCCCCTATTCTTATGTTCTTATATATATATATATATATATATATATATATATATATATATATATATATATATATATATATATATATATATATATATATATATATATATATTGTCTTATGGTTAGGATTTTTGTCCATCTTCAGCATCACGTAGAAGGTGTTTGTGTGTGGCAAAGATCTGCAGAAATTATTCTTTCAATTCAATTTATTTTTGTATTTGTGTGTACCTGATTAATATCGTAGTGCGCAATGGTAAATTATATGTTTTTTTCTATTCACTGAACTGTAAATAGTGAGAGTATGATACATATACTGTATAATATGTATCATATATTGTATGTAGATTCCTTTAGCTTAATGTACATACTAAATTGACGCCTGTGTGTGTGTGGCAAAGACTTTTACTCCTTTGTTTCAAAACTTTATTTCAATGTCATTTGAGTTATGTACGAGAATGACTTTTTCATGAACAATAAATTTATTAAAAAATCTCTTGTACACATTATTATTATTATTATTTGAGGGTTCGCGCCTCGTCACGGACTGAGGTTAGTAAGGGCATACACTCAGGGTAACTATTACATCTGCCAAAACAAGTCCTTCGCAAGAAAGCAACCGTCCTAACCCTTAGTTGAAAAGTTCGTAACGTAAAACCGAAACCATTATTATTATTATTATTATTATTATTATTATTATTATTATTATTATTATTATTATTATTATTATTATTATTATTATTATTATCATTATTACTATTTTCGTCACTATCGTCGTTGTAATAGAAATATAATATGCATTTAGTACTAAAATAAAAATGGAATGTATGTGTATGTGTGTGTTTGTGCGTTAGAGAAAGAGAGAGAGAAAAACCGGTGCGGTGTGAATAATGAAAATTATTTTTTGATGCAACTTGGCCTTAGGCGCAAATGATATAAATGCGTTTGCCTTTATTTTCTCCTCTGTGATAGCCCCATCAAATGGCTCTTGAAAGAACTACAAATGGATTTTTTTGTTTTCATTTATGGTTATGTTTTCAAACCTTAGAATTTTGCATTATTCGGAAATTTATTTAATATCGGGGGGGGGGGGGGAGGGTTACTTGATGATGATCATCATTATGTTCAGAGGATGGAAAGAATGTCGAGTGACAAGGGGTGCCAACCCATTTAGACACGTTGGTACCCCTGATCATAGTCAGCGAAGTGAGAAAACGAACTATTTATTTGGATCCACTCCTCTTCAAGGTATTCTCTGATATAAGTCTAGGGCCCTTATGTATATATATATATATATATATATATATATATATATATATATATATATATATATATATATATATATATATATATATATATATATATATATATATATATATATATATATATATATATATATATATATATATATATATATATATATATATATATATATATATATATATATATATATATATATATATATATATATATATATATATATATATATATATATATATATATATATATATATATATATATATATATATATATATATATTATATATATATATATATATATATATATATATATATATATATATATATATATATATATATATATATATATATATATATATATATATATATATATATATATATATATATATATATATATATATATATATATATATATATATATATATATATATATATATATATATATATATATATATATATATATATATATATCATAGTATGCATTAGAATTTACATATGATATTCTCTAATTGTATTGTATTTTTATAACTGTTGACAGCGGTTTTTTCCATTGCTGGTTAAATGTGTGATTACCTAATTGTGTTTACGGGAAAGAGCCCAAAGCTCGTATCTTCCCGTCTCCTGATCGCTTCCATTTTATACTTAGTGATACTTATCATACCTGTCCTTAAAACTATGGATTGAGATAGCATTAACTACCTCCTCGCTTAGCCAATTCCAATTATCAACTACTCTTACACTGAAAAAGTATTTCCTTACATCCTGCAAAGAAGTTTTCTTACGAAGCTTCAAACTATGACCTCTAGTTCTAGAGCCGGCCATATCAAAATATCGATCCCTATCCACTCTATCATAACCATGAAGTAATTTAAAGACTGTCACCATATCCCCCCTCACTCTTCTAGCTTCGAGTGATGGTAAGCCTAATTCCCTCAGCCTCTCATCATAACTGAGATTGCGTATTTCTGGCACCAGTTTCGTTGCATGTCTTTGAACTTTTTCAAGCTTAGCTATGTGCTTTTTCAAGTGCGGATTCCAAAAGGGGGCTGCATATTCGAGTTTTGGCCTCACATAGGTTACATAAATATTTCTGAACATTTCCTTGTCCATGTACCTGAAGGCTACCCTTACATTTGATAATAATGCATATGCTGCCCTTACTATGCCATTTATATGTATTTCTGGAGACAAATCTGCCAGTATGTTTACTCCTAGATCTCTCTCATTTTCTGTCTCTTGAAGTTGTACTCCAGCCACCGAGTAGTCAAGCTTGGGCCTTCTTGCACTTGTACCCATTCTCATTACCTTACATTTTGAAGTATTGAATTTCATTAGCCACTCTTCTGACCACTCATGCAGATTATTTACATCCTCCTGAAGTTCTCTACCATTGTTCTCGTTTTTTACTTTCTTCACAATCTTTGCATCATCTGCAAACATATTCATGAATGAATTTACAGACTCTGGTAGGTCATTTACAAATACAAAGAACAAAAGTGGCCCTAAAACTGAACCCTGTGGAACTCCACTACTAACTCTTCTCCATTCAGACACTGGGTGTCTTACTCTAACCCTCTGTTCCCTTC
This sequence comes from Halocaridina rubra, assembly GCA_037179515.1. Classification (NCBI taxonomy): domain Eukaryota; kingdom Metazoa; phylum Arthropoda; class Malacostraca; order Decapoda; family Atyidae; genus Halocaridina; species Halocaridina rubra. The sequence continues at coordinate 14,651 of JAXCGZ010014187.1, read as the reverse complement.
CTTCTAAGTAAGTTTTTATCCATTCCAAAACATTTCCACCTATTCTAGCCATTGATTGCAGCTTCCTAATAAGTCTCCCATGTGGAACAGTGTCAAACGCTTTCTGGAAGTCTAGGAATATGCAATCTGCCCAGCCCTCTCTTTCCTGTAAGATTTGGCTTACCTCATCATAAAATTCTAATAAGTTTGTTACTGTTGATCTACCTTCTCTGAAGCCATGTTGCCTCACTGACAAAAAGTTGAAGGATTCCAAGTGAAGAGAGATATGTTTCCTTAGTAGTTTCTCCATAACTTTGCAAACTATGCTGGTCAAGGAAACTCGTCTATAGTTCAGAGCCGTATCCCTCCTTCCCTTTTTGAAGATAGGTATCACATTTGCTTGTTTCCAGCATCTTGGAATCTCCCCCGACTCCAATGACTCCTTAAATATGATACTTAGTGCCACTGATATTGTGTTTGCGCATTTTTTAAGCACATGAGGGGATATGTCATCAGGACCTGTAGCTTTATGAACATCTAAATGCATCAGCGCTTTGCATACCTCTGTGGCTGTAAGGTTGATGTTCTCTAATACCGGCCCTTGAGCTTCTATCACTGCAATCTGAGGGGGTGGGGTATTTTCTACTGTAAATACTGACTGAAACTCCTTGTTCAATTCTTTGCAGATCTCTTCATCCATCTCAGTGATGCTCCCATCCGCTCTTTTTAGCCTTAAAACCTGTTCTTTTACCTTCAGTTTTCCTCTGATAAAGCTGTGGAAAAGCTTGGGATTTTCTTTAGCCTTCCTGGTGATGTCCCTCTCATAGTCTCTCTCTGCCTCTCTCCTTTTACTTAGCTAGTCATTTCTTGCTCTTTTGTAGGTTTGCCAGGCATTTATGTTTTTTCTCCTCCTATACCTTTTCCAGCATTTGTCTCTCCACTCCTTAGCTCTTTTACACTCATTATCGAACCATTTCTCTCTGGCATGAATTACACCTACTTTGGTGACAGGTATGCAGCAATCTACTAACTTCCCATATTTCTCACAAAAGATGTCATACATTTCTTGTACAGATTTGTTGTAAAATAAGGTTCTCCAGTCAATAACTGCAAAAAGCTCATTCATTTTGATGTAATCTCCTTTCGGATAGCTCCTCCTCATGTCCTCAGTGCCTCTACTCTCAGGAAGAATATCTTCAATGATATACTCCATCAACAACACACAGTGGTCACTCTTTCCAATTGATGGTTCATACTCAATTTTTTCAATATCCAACACATTATCTGTGAACACTACATCAAGTAGTGATGGCTCATCCCCACCCCTGGCCCTTGTTGGTTCCATTACATGTTGGTGTAGGAAATTCCCTTGTACGCAATCTAGGAATCTTGCCCCGAATGAGTCCTCACCACTGTGTGGGTCAAGATTTATCCAATCTATCTCTTTATGATTAAAGTCTCCCATAATCAAAATCCTATATTTTTTTTCCCGTGCCATGTTAACAACTGAGTTTATGACTTCAATAGTACCTATATGACTTTCCTCATAAACTTCAAGCCTATTTTGGTTCCTTGGTGGGTTGTATACAACAGTTATTATAATGCTCTCTGACCCAGTATTTATGCGAGCAACAAGAAATTCCTTGAACTCACTTTCTATAGCCAAGTTTATTTCTTCGACTTGAATCCTTTCACTTATGAGCAGTGCTATCCCTCCACCAATCCTATCAGAACTTTCAACCCTTAGTATTCTGAAACCCTTAGGAAAAACTGTGACACTGTTTATGTCCTCACTCAACTTAGTCTCTGTAATTGCTACTATATCTGCCTTACTGTTGTGAATCCTATCTTTTAATTCTACTGCCTTACCAGCTAATCCATCAGCATTTGTGTATAACAATCTTAATGAGGCCCCATCCCCTGATCTTCTGTCATTATCTTCTTTATCTCCCCTTTGTCTGGAAGAACTCTGTAATGAAAATTTTTCTTCTCTTCTTCATTTCTTTCATCATTTAACCTTCTTGCCTCTTGCAACAAGTTTTGGATCTTTCCCATCTCTTCCTGTGTTCTGTATTGTCTAATGAACACTTCTTTGAATTCTTGAAGGTCTTTTAGACTTTTAGACTTTGTGTGTGTGTGTGTGTGTGTGTGTGGACTATCAAATTGCAGTCAAGGCCTACAGCACCTAAAATAATACATATGCATACAAACACAAATTATAAAAAAAAGGTAACAAATTATTTATATTATAAATGGCACAATTTCGTTTGTGTAAGTTTTCAGTTCGATGCCATCAAAAAATTATCTATAGAAATAGACATAACTGTAAGACAAGGTGTGCCAACCTAACTGTGATTACTCTAAAATGTTGGTACTACTGATCATAGTCAGCTGATCGTTATTAAAATGAGGGGGAATGGCATATGTGCAAATGGATCTAAGGCTAGCAAGCTATTTTCCATTATTATTTTAGTACTTGGTGATAGTGGCAAGAAGACTTTCTTTACTATATATATGTGATCAGAGTGAAACTGTTATATTCCTAATCCCGCGAAACATTTAATAAATTATCACAAAGAGACGGCAGAGTGCTTGCAAGTATTGGCTTCGCTAGATGTTATTTTGATATGTAGTTCTCATGAGTTTGCACGGATTAAGGTACGGGACGACACGAAGTTCCGTTATGCTGGCGTCACACATAGCCAAATATTCCCGACCCGACTCTTAAAACCGTCTAAAGACGGAATCCTCCCGGCAGCAATGACGTCATTACGATAATCGGGTGTAATTTTTCGTCCGCGTACGACGGAATCCTAACGGTCCTACGTAGTTTAAAAAAATCGAGGGGGTCCTGAACCGTCGTGGAGGCCTACGATAATTGGCTGCTGCACCCAATAATCTCCGTGATTCAGAAGACCAAATCAGTCGTAGAAGACTGCGTACGACAGGTAAGATCGATCTTCTTGATAGTACGCGGGCGTAGGAGAAGGTGTACGCCCGTGTACGATCCAGAGGATCGATCCTACCCGGCGTACGCAGTCCTCCGGGTCTGGAACCGTTAAAAATTTAAAAATTCGCTTATACGTCTGGCAGCGCAGTACAAAAAGACAGCGCGCGCATGCGTGGTCTCATTTCTGACAACCCAGTCCTGGGCGTTCAGTTTTCCTGCTCCGCTTGCCGCATTTCTTATTGTTTTAGCATGATATCCTTCTTCTTTTTCTTCTTCTTCTTCTTCTTCTTCTTCTTCTTATTATTATTATTATTATTATTATTATTATTATTATTATTATTATTATTATTATTATTATTATTATTATTATTATATTATTATTATTATTATTATTATTATCATAGTATTATTATTATTGTTGTTGTTGTTGTTGCTGTTGTTGTTATTGTTGTTTGATGTTAATGTACAGACACGTTTGTTTGAGTGAGCATTAAGAAAAAAAAACATTTCCTGTCTGCTTTCTATGTACAAAATATAACAATCATTCTTAATATATATCAAGCTCTTTATAGGTAACTGTCTCATATAATTCCTCAATTCTTTCACTGTGTTCTTGATATGATGTGCATTTATTTTTTCCCTCATATCAAAATATGACTTAATCAAATCCATAAATGTGTCAAACAAAATATATGAAATATATTAACATACATGGCCAACATATATTTACTTATATATATAAGTAGCTGAAGTGCCAAATATATAAATCAGGGCTATACTTTCACAAATATCCCATATATATATATATATATATATATATATATATATATATATATATATATATATATATATATATATATATATATATATATATATATATATATATATATATATATATATATATATATATATATATATATATATATATATATATATATATATATATATATATATATTTATTGTTCACTAGGATCAATTCTAACATAATTATATAAATGGAAAAGTAAGGGCAAATATAACTACATTATTAAATGTAAAATATTAAACTTAATATCTTTTCAGTATAAAATAATGAAAATGAACAACCCCCTACGAACGTGTACGTTCCCCTACGATGGGTAGGGAGCGTCGGGACCATGGTTGGCCCAGTCGTAATAGTCAAAAATTTAAATTTCCCGTTTTCTATGATGAGACTTACGTTTGCGTATGATCAGTCGTACGCTAAATTACGCGTCCAAACTACTCCGTACGATTGCAATTACGATCCATAGGAATGCTTATGAGGACGTATGACGCACTTCTGACAGGCACAGGAATGCACCTGTCGGCTAAAAAATCTGCCGGATCTCCAAGGATTGAGCGAAGATTCCTTCGGAACGCGGTCTTAAGAGTCGGGTCGGGAGTTTTGGCTATGTGTGACGCCAGCATTATGGTACTCGGCAATAAGGATTTCATGACTCTCTCTCTCTCTCTCTCTCTCTCTCTCTCTCTCTCTCTCTCTATATATATATATATATATATATATATATATATATATATATATATATATATATATAATATATATATATATATATTATATCTCTGGAGTATAGTCCAATGCTTGATTATAGGAAACCCTTCCATAATTTTCTATCTAAATCCCTTGCAAAGAAGTTGTAAATCTGCCTTTCCAAATAGGTTCATCTTATTTCATTTTCAAAACAACACATTATTAGTAAGATGGATTCATTTTTTTTTATTAAAAATATCTCATAGAGATCTCATATTACTTATATTCTTAATCAAAACTATGATTCATTTTGATAAGTTGACAATGAAAGCAAAATGTTAAGTAACCAGGTAAAACACACACACACACACACACACACACACACACACACACACACACACACACACACACACACACACACACACACTTGAAAAAGCACATAGCTAAGCTTGAAAAAGTTCAAAGACATGCCACGAAACTGGTGCCAGAAATACGCAATCTCGGTTATGATGAGAGGCTGAGGGAATTAGACTTGCCATCACTTGAAGCTAGAAGAGTAAGGGGGGATATGGTGACAGTCTTTAAATTCCTTCATGGTTATGATAGAGTGGATAGGGATCGATATTTCGATATGGCTGGCTCTAGAACTAGAGGTCATAGTTTGAAGCTTCGTAAGAAAACTTGTTTGCAGGATGTAAGGAAATACTTTTTCAGTGTAAGAGTAGTTGATAATTGGAATTGGCTAAACGAGGAGGTAGTTAATGCTATCTCAATCCATAGTTTTAAGGACAGGTACGATAAGTATCACTAAGTCTAAAATGGAACCGATCAGGAGACGGGAAGATACGAGCTTTGGGCTCTTTCCCGTAAACACAATTAGGTAATCACAATTAGGTAATCACACACACACACACACACGCAAATGTGATACTTATCTTCAAAAAGGGAAGGAGGGATACGGTTCTGAACTATAGACGAGTTTCCTTGACCAGCATAGTTTGCAAAGTTATGGAGAAACTACTAAGGAAACATATCTCTCTTCACTTGGAATCCTTCAACTTTTTGTCAGTGAGGCAACATGGCTTCAGAGAAGGTAGATCAACAGTAACAAACTTATTAGAATTTTATGATGAGGTAAGCCAAATCTTACAGGAAAGAGAGGGCTGGGCAGATTGCATATTCCTAGACTTCCAGAAAGCGTTTGACACTGTTCCACATGGGAGACTTATTAGGAAGCTGCAATCAATGGCTAGAATAGGTGGAAATGTTTTGGAATGGATAAAAACTTACTTAGAAGGAAGGGAACAGAGGGTTAGAGTAAGACACTCAGTGTCTGAATGGAGAAGAGTTAGTAGTGGAGTTCCACAGGGTTCAGTTTTAGAGCCACTTTTGTTCCTTGTATATGTAAATGACCTACCAGAGTCTGTAAATTCATTCATGAATATGTTTGCAGATGATGCAAAGATTGTGAAGAAAGTAAAAAACGAGAACAATGGTAGAGAACTTCAGGAGGATCTAAATAATCTGCATGAGTGGTCAGAAAAGTGGCTAATGAAATTCAATACTTCAAAATGTAAGGTAATGAGAATGGGTACAAGTGCAAGAAGGCCCAAGCTTGACTACTCGGTGGCTGGAGTACAACTTCAAGAGACAGAAAATGAGAGAGATCTAGGAGTAAACATACTGGCAGATTTGTCTCCAGAAATACATATAAATGGCATAGTAAGGGCAGCATATGCATTCTTATCAAATGTAAGGGTAGCCTTCAGGCACATGGACAAGGAAATGTTCAGAAATATTTATGTAACCTATGTGAGGCCAAAACTCGAATATGCAGCCCCCTTTTGGAATCCGCACTTTAAAAAGCACATAGCTAAGCTTGAAAAAGTTCAAAGACATGCCACAAAACTGGTGCCAGAAATACGCAATCTCAGTTAAGATGAGAGGCTGAGGGAATTAGACTTACCATCACTGGAAGCTAGAAGAGTGAGGGGGGATATGGTGACAGTCTTTAAATTCCTTCATGGTTATGATAGAGTGGATAGGGATCGATATTTTGATATGGCCGGCTCTAGACCTAGAGGTCATAGTTTGAAGCTTCGTAAGAAAACTTCTTTGCAGGATGTAAGGAAATACTTTTTCAGTGTAAGAGTAGTTGATAATTGGAATTGGCTAAGCGAGGAGGTAGTTAATGCTATCTCAATCCATAGTTTTAAGGACAGGTATGATAAGTATCACTAAGTATAAAATGGAAGCGATCAGGAGACGGGAAGATACGAGCTTTGGGCCCTTTCCCGTAAACACAATTAGGTAATCACATGTTCAGAAATATTTATGTAACCTATGTGAGGCCAAAACTCGAATATGCAGCCCCCTTTTGGAATCCGCACTTGAAAAAGCACATAGGTAAGCTTGTAAAAGTTCAAAGACATGCCACAAAACTGGTGCCAGAAATACGCAATCTCAGTTAAGATGAGAGGCTGAGGGATTTAGACTTACCATCACTCGAAGCTAGAAGAGTGAGGGGGGATATGGTGACAGTCTTTAAATTCCTTCATGGTTATGATAGAGTGGATAGGGATCGATATTTTGATATGGCTGGCTCTACAACTAGAGGTCATAGTTTGAAGCTTCGTAAAAAAACTTCTTTGCAGGATGTAAGGAAATACTTTTTCAGTGTAAGAGTAGTTGATAATTGGAATTGGCTAAGCGAGGAGGTAGTTAATGCTATCTCAATCCATAGTTTTAAGGACAGGTATGATAAGTATCACCAAGTATAAAATGGAAGCGATCAGGAGACGGGAAGATACGAGCGTTGGGCTCTTTCCCGTAAACACAATTAGTTAATCACACACACACACACACACACACACACACACACACACACACACACACACACACACACACACACACTCAGAGAACAAATAAGATCTTTGGAGGAAGCAAATAAAGCACAAGGGCAGAAGAGAAAGGAACTAGAAAAAAGAATAAAGAAGCTGGAAGGGGAAAAGAGTCAACTAGAATCTAGAATTTCTAAACAAGAAGATAAAAACAAACAGCTGAATGACAACCTAAAGGAATTAGATGTTAGTTCACTGCTCTCTTCTGAGAGAGACGAGATTGCTGCTTGGAATGTTCAGATTAAGGAAAACATTGAACAGTTCAGAAAAGAGTTCCAGGAGCTGAATATGGAAAATGATGCCATGAAAACGTCCTTTGCTGATGCACTAAAGGGAAATGTGGCAGTAAAAGAGGCTGTAAAGGTGGTGGCACTGGAAAACATACAAACAGTTGACTATAAAGAGACAGTAATCAAAAAAATGAAAGACGTTGTGATGGAAAGGGCAAACCCACTCATCAGACAGGCACTTGATAAGGAGAAGACAGTGGTAATCTCAGGCATAAATGAATCCCAGGAGTCAACATGGCAGGGGAGACTTGAAGAAAATAAAGCTAGCGTTGTAGACCTGATAAGAAAGCTTGGAGTAGTATGTGGTCCTGAGGATATTGTAAACATACACCAACTAGGTAAATATTCGAGGGAAGGAAAGCCGAGACCAACAAAAGTAACCTTTGAGAGAGGGGAAACATGTAGGGAAATATTGTTGAGAAAAAAAAGTCTAAAAGACCCTCAAGAATGCAAAGAAGTGTTCATTAGACGATACAGAACACAGGAAGAGATGGGAAAGATCAAAAACTTGTTGCAAGAGGCAAAAAGGTTAAATGATGAAAGAAATGAAGAAGAGAAGAAAAATTTTCGTTACAGAATACTTCCAGACAAAGGGGAGATAAAGAAGATAATGACAGAAGATCAGGGGATGGGGCCTCATTAAGATTGTTATACACAAATGCTGATGGATTAGCTGGTAAGGCAGTAGAATTAAAAGATAGGATTCACAACAGTAAGGCAGATATAGTAGCAATTACAGAGACTAAGTTGAGTGAGGACATAAACAGTGTCACAGTTTTTCCTAAGGGCTTCAGAATACTAAGGGTCGAAAGATCTGAGAGGACTGGTGGAGGGATAGCACTGCTCATAAGTGAGAGGATTCAAGTTGAAGAAATAAACTTGGCTATAGAAAGTGAGTTCAGGGAATTTCTTGTTGCTCGCATAAATACTGGGTCAGAGAGCATTATAATAACTGTTGTATACAACCCACCAAGGAACCAAAATAGGCTTGAAATTTATGAGGAAAGTCATATAGGTACTATTGAAGTCATAAACTCAGTTGTTAACATGGCACGGGAGAAAAAATGTAGGATTTTGATTATGGGAGACTTTAATCATAAAGAGATAGATTGGATAAATCTTGACCCACACAGTGGTGAGGACTCATTTGGGGCAAGATTCCTAGATTGCGTACAAGGGAATTTCCTACACCAACATGTAATGGAACCAACAAGAGCCAGGGGTGGGGATGAGCCATCACTACTTGATCTAGTGTTCACAGATAATGTGTTGGATATTGAAAATATTGAGTATGAACCACCAATTGGAAAGAGTGACCACTGTGTGTTGTTGATGGAGTATATCATTGAAGACATTCTTCCTGAGAGTAGAGGCACTGAGGACATGAGGAGGAACTATCCGAAAGGAGATTACATCAAAATGAATGAGCTTTTTGCAGTTATTGACTGGAGAACCTTATTTTACAACAAATCTGTACAAGAAATGTATGACATCTTTTGTGAGAAATATGGGAAGATAGTAGATTGCTGCATACCTGTCACCAAAGTAGGTGTAATTCATGCCAGAGAGAAATGGTTCGATAATGGGTGTAAAAGAGCTAAGGAGTGGAGAGACAAATGCTGGAAAAGGTATAGGAGGAGAAAAAACATAAATGCCTGGCAAACCTACAAAAGAGCAAGAAATGACTACCTAAGTAAGAGGAGAGAGGCAGAGAGATTATGAGAGGGACATCACCAGGAAGGCTAAAGAAAATCCCAAGCTTTTCCACAGCTTTATCAGAGGAAAACTGAAGGTAAAAGAACAGGTTTTAAGGCTAAAGAGAGCGGATGGAAGCATCACTGAGACGGACGAAGAGATTTGCAAAGAATTGAACAAGGAGTTTCAGTCAGTATTTACAGTAGAAAATACCCCACCCCCTCAGATTGCAGTGATAGAAGCTCAAGGGCCGGTATTAGAGAACATCAACCTTACAGCCACAGAGGTATGCAAAGCGCTGATGGATTTAGATGTTCATAAAGCTACAGGTCCTGATGACATATCCCCTCATGTGCTTAAAAAAATGCGCAAACACAATATCAGTGGCACTAAGTATCATATTTAAGGAGTCACTGGAGTCGGGGGAGATTCCAAGATGCTGGAAACAAGCAAATGTGATACCTATCTTCAAAAAGGGAAGGAGGGATACTGCTCTGAACTATAGACCAGTTTCCTTGACCAGCATAGTTTGCAAACTTATGGAGAAACTACTAAGGAAACATATCTCTCTTCACTTGGAATCCTTCAACTTTTTGTCAGTGAGGCAACATGGCTTCAGAGAAGGAAGATCAACAGTAACAAACTTATTAGAATTTTATGATGAGGTAAGCCAAATCCTACAGGAAAGAGAGGGCTGGGCAGATTGCATATTCCTAGACTTCCAGAAAGCGTTTGACACTGTTCCACATGGGAGACTTATTAGGAAGCTGCAATCAATGGCTAGAATAGGTGGAAATGTCTTGGAATGGATAAAAACTTACTTAGAAGGAAGGGAACAGAGGGTTAGAGTAAGACACTCAGTGTCTGAATGGAGAGGAGTTAGTAGTGGAGTTCCACAGGGTTCAGTTTTAGGGCCACTTTTGTTCCTTGTATATGTAAATGACCTACCAGAGTCTGTAAATTCATTCATGAATATGTTTGCAGATGATGCAAAGATTGTGAAGAAAGTAAAAAACGAGAACAATGGTAGAGAACTTCAGGAGGATCTAAATAATCTGCATGAGTGGTCAGAAAAGTGGCTAATGAAATTCAATACCTCAAAATGTAAGGTAATGAGAATGGGTACAAGTGCAAGAAGGCCCAAGCTTGACTACTCGGTGGCTGGAGTACAACTTCAAGAGACAGAAAATGAGAGAGATCTAGGAGTAAACATACTGGCAGATTTGTCTCCAGAAATACATATAAATGGCATAGTAAGGGCAGCATATGCATTCTTATCAAATGTAAGGGTAGCCTTCAGGCACATGGACAAGGAAATGTTCAGAAATATTTATGTAACCTATGTGAGGCCAAAACTCGAATATGCAGCCCCCTTTTGGAATCCGCACTTGAAAAAGCACATAGCTAAGCTTGAAAAAGTTCAAAGACATGCCACGAAACTGGTGCCAGAAATACGCAATCTCGGTTATGATGAGAGGCTGAGGGAATTAGACTTGCCATCACTCGAAGCTAGAAGAGTGAGGGGGGATATGGTGACAGTCTTTAAATTCCTTCATGGTTATGATAGAGTGGATAGGGATCGATATTTCGATATGGCTGGCTCTAGAACTAGAGATCATAGTTTGAAGCTTCGTAAGAAAACTTGTTTGCAGGATGTAAGGAAATACTTTTTCAGTGTAAGAGTAGTTGATAATTGGAATTGGCTAAGCGAGGAGGTAGTTAATGCTATCTCAATCCATAGTTTTAAGGACAGGTACGATAAGTATCACTAAGTCTAAAATGGAACCGATCAGGAGACGGGAAGATACGAGCTTTGGGCTCTTTCCCGTAAACACAATTAGGTAATCACAATTAGGTAATCACACACACACAACAGCAACACAATTATATTCTCTCAAGATATTAATGCATGATCGTAGCCAAACAAAACCTAAAAAACAAATCATCTCCCAATAAAGGTCAACTTCAAAACTACTAACAACAGCTGACTAAGGGCATATACACCGTCACCATATCCCCCTCAAACTTCTAATTTCGAGTGATGGTAAGTCTAATTCCCTCAGCCTCTCATCATAATTGAGATTCCGTATTTCTGTCTCCAGTTTCGTAGCATGTCTTTGAACTTTTTACAGCTTAACTACGTGCTTTTTCAAGTGCTGATTCCAAAAGGGTCTGCATATTCTAGCTTTGGTATCACATAGGCTACATAAATATAGCTGAAAATTTCCTTGTCCATGTGCCTGAAGGCTATCCTTACAATTGTTAAGAAAGCATTCCCTGATCTTATGATACTCCTAGATCTCTATCATTCTCTGTCTCTTGAAGTTCTACTCCTGCCACCGAGTAGTCAAGCTGGGCCTTCTTGCACTTGTATCCATTCTCATTACCTTACATTTTGAAGCATTGAATTTTATTGGTCACTTTTCTGACCACTCATGCAGACTGTTTAGATCTTCCTGAAGTTCTCTACCATTGTTCTCGTTTCTTACTTTCTTCACAATCTTTGCATCATCTGCAAACATATTCATGAATAAATTTACAGACTCTTGCAGGTCAATTACATAAACAAGGAATAAAAGGGGCCCGAAATATGAACCCTGTGGAAACCACTAATAACTCTTCTTTATTCAGACACTGTCTTACTCTAACTCTCTTTTCCCTTCCTTCTAAGTGTGTGTGTGTGTTCTTTTGGCTGGAATGCTGAAATGAATCTCAAAATGTCGGGAGGTATTTTTATATAAAAAAAAAGCCCAAAGTTGATTATTACCTGGCTACGATGAACTTAGTTCCAAGGTCTACGATATTTACCTTACCACTCCTAAATTTTGAAAAACAGAAATTAAATTACTACTGACAGTAAAAAAAAAAAAATGACATGCAATTTGTTTAAGTACATATGGACGAGTTATTTCATAGGTTGATGGGGGGGGGGGGGAGGTCCTCATCATCCACTCCCATTAATCTTGTCCTTGGTTGGTAGGATCTATGTGGGAACTTTTGCAGATAGATCTATACTGGCCTTCTGCTGAGAGCCAAAGTGCATAAAAGGGAGGAAAGAGGTACGGTAGTGTGTCTGTTAAGAGATAGATGGATGTGCTTGTACTGAGCGAGACTTAGTGGAAAGTGAATGGTGAGATGACATTTGGATGTGTGGTAGGTAGGGTGTCTGGAGAGGATAGAGGGCGAAGAGTTGCTCCGTTGGTAAGTGTTCGGTGGGATGGGAGAAAGCTTTATCTCGAATTATATTTGCTAAAATGAGATGGGGATGACAAGTTTGGAAGTGCATACAACCCTGGGAGATAACTGAGGAAGAAAGAGAAGAGTTTTAGAATGAAATGAACGAGTGTTTGAAAGACTTGGGAATGAATGTGGATGCGTTGTTGGGGGATTTAATGTTTGAGCAAGGAGTGAGCCAGTGATTGGGAATTTGGGAGTACTTAGGCTACTGGAAATGAGTGAAGAGAAAATTATAAAAATGTGTACTGAGAGAGAGAGAGAGAGAGAGAGAGAGAGAGAGAGAGAGAGAGAGAGAGAGAGAGAGAGAGAGAGAGAGAGAGAGAGAGAGAGAGAGAGAGAGAGAGATGTTGACTGTCAATTGTTAAAAAGTATAAGTGCAGATATACATGGCTCAGATTAGATAACGGAAGAGTAAATGACGGAGAATAAATGGATTACGTTGAGGTGGACAAAAGAGTGAGTGGAAGGGTACTGGATGTGAATGTACTGAGAGGAGTTAGTGGTGGAATATCTGATCGCCGATATAAAAAAAATATTTCATAATGATTATATATATATATATATATATATATATATATATATATATATATATATATATATATATATATATATATATATATATATATATATATATATATATATATATATATATATATATATATATATATATATATATATATATATATATATATATATATATAAGTAAAATACATGTAGTTCTGTAAACTGGGAGTGCCTATATATATCCCATATGAAAAACGGCTCTCCTCCTCTATCTCCCCCCCCTCTCCCATTTTTTGTTTCATTGCCCACGTGGCTTCCTTCCTTACTCTCGTTTTGAAAATAACCTCTCTCTCTCTCTCTCTCTCTCTCTCTCTCTCTCTCTCTCTCTCTCTCTCTCTCTCTCTCTCTCTCTCTCTCTCTCTCTCTCTGTCCAGTTCCTAAACTGTTTTTATTTATGTTGCTTATTATTAAATACTAGACTATGGATGGATTTGGATAATACACTCAAGAGCATGAATCGAATAAAAATGTCTCTTCCAACATTATTTTGAGAGTAATTTTTAAAGCTCTAGCACTCTTCCTTACATTACAATTTGACTATTATTTTTATCATCATCATCATCATCATTATTATTATTATTATTATTATTATTATTATTATTATTATTATTATTATTATTATTAGTAGTAGTAGTAGTAGTAGTAGTAGTAGTAGTAGTAGTAAAGTAAGTGTTTGCTTCTACACGACTAATCGGAAAAACACGTGAAATATATTGTCATAAAATTGTTAGGTTGCGTTAGTAAGGTTATTTTCTCCCCAGATAAGAAACCAGTTGCTAATGAAAATTTTTGCTTCTTATATAATTTCTATATATAACCGAACAAATTATATAATTTCTATATATATATATATATATTTCAGTTTTTTTTATTTTCATTTCACTCGTTGGAGGTGTGAAAGTAAATTAATACATAATAATAATAATAATAATAATAATAATAATAATAATAATAATAATAATAATAATAATAACAATAATAATAATAATAATAATAATATAATAATAATAATAATAATAATAATAATAATAATAATATTATTATTATTATTATTAGACTGATGCAAGACATTAAATCTATACACATGAGGTTTAACACGTAAACTAGAATGTAACAGTTGTTTGACAGAATAAGCCTACTTCAGCGTGTGAAAAAATTCATATGAGAATTTTGCATCATTAATTATACCACGCTTGAGATAAGAAAAAGATGCAATTTCAAATTGGGTTTCTGTTATTTTCAACTTTAGGCACTCATTGTTGAGACTATTTGTTGGGGTTTAGGATGGTAGTGTTGTTAAGATTCTGTTTTACTAAGGGGACTCAAAGTACCGAGCTCGGTTAAGAGCTCACAAACAGACAGGACAGATATTTGTACTTGAACACCCCATCTCTATTACCATTAGTCGGTTAAATGAAACTCAGAATTCAACTTTCTTTTAATTTTGGAAATTGCAATGACATTAAAAGAAATGAATTAAATTTCTCAAATTAAATTTTATGAAATGCTGCCTCGAATCCCGGAGGTGGTGAGCACGATATCGTTTC
>JAXCGZ010014186.1:17500-32151 GCA_037179515.1 Halocaridina rubra | reverse complement strand
ATATATACGAATATGAATAAGAATTAGAGTTTGAACTCAGGCAATAACAGAGTCCTTTACTACCCAACCTTTTTTTATGTGTGACATTGGGACAAGCAAATACTGCACTCATCAAAAAGGCCCGGGCACGAGAAAACAGCAAGACAAAGAAAAAGAAAAAGGCTAAGGACAAGGCAGAGATGAGGCAATGTCACAAAAAGGAAAATGACAGACAACAAAAAACAGTCAAAGCACAGAAGACCCAGATATATGGAGGACTAGGCCCTGAGATGATGATAGTTCTGCTTTTTGAAGACTGAAAGGTCATAAGAATTTGGAAAGACAGAGGAAGGAAGAGAGGTCCAGAGTCTGGAGGTAGATGGGAAGAAGCAGTCGCTGCACCGACCAATCCGTAAGCCACAAATATCCACACAGTACCTGTGATATGAGGCCTCTTGGAGAGTGTTATGCGGCCTTGGCAATAGGGGAGGGATGATACTCGCCAACTCATCAGAGCAGCAATGGAAGTAGCAGCGATAGAAAAGAGAGAGGAAAGATACCTTACAGCGAAGAGAGAGAAAATACAAATTAGAAGTAAGAGAAGAATCATTAATGAGTCGGACTACATTAGATTCAATCCTATCAATGACATAAGTATAAGAAGAAGCACCCCAGATGTGTGAGCAGTTTTCTAAGCAGGGACAGATAAGACCATTATAAATTTTAAGTAACTGTACAGAGGAAAAGTAATGAAGAAAACGAATCAATACCCCCATTTTTTGAATGAAGATTTAGAAATTTGGATTATGTGATTCCTCCAAGACCAGTTAGAGGATATATGGATTTCAAGTATGTTTATAGAATTAAGAGGATGAATTTCGTCAGTTTCGAAGATAATAGGGTTGTCAGGAGGAGAAGAAGATAAAGAGATAGCCAGAAACTTTGTCTTGGAGGCATATAATTTAACTAAATTTTTTAGTGCCCCACTGAGAGTAGACGAAAGAGTAATAAAAGACTGATTACGAGTAGCAGATGAAGGTTGTGAAGAAAAGGCAGAGGAAAAGTGAAGGGTAGAATCATCAGTAAAGGCATGAAGAAGAGAAGAAGATGGGGATTGTAAAAGATCATTGACGAAGAGAAGGAAGAGAGTAGGTGAAAGAACAGAGCCCTGTGGAACACCACTGGGTAACAGAGACAGGGCTAGATGTCGCACCATCAACAACTACAGAAATAAAACTGTCTGTAAGAAAACTGGCAATCAAAGAACAGAAAGAAGGGGTAAAGCCATAGGCAGGGAGTTTGGCCAACAGAGCCTTGTGCCAGACTCTGTCAAAAGCCTTAGAGATATCAAGGGCGACGACAAAGGATTCCCCATAGTTCTTCAGAGAAGATAATCATACATGAGTAAGATAGGACAGGAGATCACCAGTGGATCTTGCCTTGTGGAAGCCGTACTGGTGATCGGAGATAAGTGAGTTGGATGCAAGGCTTTTCAAGAAGTGAGCATTGAGCAAAGTTTTAAAAACTTTAGTAATAGAGGAGGTTAGGGCAATAGGTCAGTCAGTAGTTGGAAGGAATAGAGCGGTCACCCTTCTTAGGAACAGGTTGAACTACAGCATGCTTCCAAGCTGAAGGATAGATACTGGTTGAAACAATGATGCAAAAAAGACGGCAAAGCACGGGAGCCAGTTAATCTGCAAACCTCTTAAGGAACCTTGCAGGGATACCATCGGGACCAGATGCCTTGTTCGTCTTTAGCGAGCAAAGAAATTATGAACTTTGCGTGAAGAAAGGATAAGGGAGGGCATAGGGTTAGAGAGGGGTAAAAATTGAGGAACAGGTGTGCTGGAATCGTTTCTAGAAGAGTTGGCAGAAAAATGAGAGATAAAGATAGTGGCTTTGTCAGTGGGAGAGCAAGCTATAGAACCATCATAATGAATGAGAGGGGGAAAGCTTGAGTTACAAAAGTTTTTGGAGAGGTTTTTGGCTATGGACCTGAAGCATTTGCCAGTGGGAGAGGAGTTATGGTCATCAACTTTCCTTCTTAGAAAGGAAGCCTTAGACCTTCGAATCTGAGTAGTACAGCGATTCCTAACTACAATAATAGCAGAACGAGTTAAATCAGAAGGAGAGGCTCGGTAAGATCCATGCGCCCGATTCTTGGCCTGGATAGCCATGGAGCAGGCAAGGTCAAACCAAGGTTTAGGGGGAGAAAAGGTTTTTGTAGAGAGGGGATGTACGCTCCATTCCCGCAGTCATGATCTCGGCAACTTTTAGAGCTACCTCAACAGGGTTGCGGGACTGAAAGCAATAGTTATCCCATGGAAAGTCAACAATTAAGTTATGCAAATTTTCATGTTGGGTACGCTCAAAGTGCCAAAGGTGGTGCTGAGTAGGAGGGATTGGTGGAGGGAACGAAAACGGAAGAGACTGAGATCATAGAGTGGTCAGATCTACCAAGAGGGAAAAGCACAGAATAATAGTTTGAAGGGTTAGAAGCAAAAAATCGGTCAAGAGTGTTTGCAGCATGTTCGAGACGATCACGAACATGAGTAGGATGTTTGATAATTTGCTCCAAATTGTGAGTAATAGAGAAAGCAAGGGCCTCACTTCCTCCCACATCAGTGTGAGAAGAATGAAGGTTCTCACTGTGGTGTACATTGAAGTCTCCAATGTAGAGAACTTCGGCATGTGGGTGAGAAGATAGCAAGGACTCATGGTACAAGTACAGATTTTCAAAGAAAGACACAAACTCGGTGGAGTTTGGAGAACAGTAGCAAAAGCAAAGGAAGATAGTGGAAGTGGAGAGATAGACTTTTAGCTAGAGAATATCAAAGTCAGGAGATTCAAGGTCCATGATTCTCGCAGTAGGAGTGTTAATGTTGCAGTAGGCACAGACCCCAACGTTGGAACAAAAAAAGTATATAGATTATAGTGAGAGATTTGAAATGGGCCAGTGGAAGCATGTATAAACAGTTGGATTTCAGATAGGAGGAGGAGGTTAGGGAGAAAAGTACTCAAGTGCTGTTCCACAGACAAAAGATTAGAGGTTAGCCCACGAATGTTAGAATAGTGAAGAGTAAAAGAAGCAGATCTATTGGGAGGTGAAAGGTTAACGACAAAACCATGACTACCACCTGGCATGTCTGCCCTCAAGCCAATAGTGGAGTCAACATGATCCCCGGAGATTCTTTGCACCCCTCTATGCCTGGTACTGGGGCCATTAACTGTGGACCTTCCGTAAATAATAACAAATGAGAAAAAAAGAGAAAAAGAGACAGATGTGGGAAATGTTGTGACTTGTTAAATGAAAGGGAATAGCAAGAGATGTGTAATGAATACGCCAGAATATTCAGTGTAGATGTAGGCATGAGGAGAGAACCGTCCTGAAGGAGGACTCAACCCGGAACTGTCTGGACCAGTCCTAGTTGCATCCTAATACCTTCAGTCATGGTCTTTCAACGGGCGGCTGGTGCCATGGCCAACCTACCTAAACCACACTTAATCAGACCCTTATCACGGGTTTTATCCAAATTTACATTTATCCTATACAGTATATGCAAGTAAACTGGAGAATCGACTCGTAATATGTATTTATTCCCTAAAGCTTTACCTTGCACTTCATACTTTATAATACACTCAGTAATTTATTAAAATGCTCAGAGTGCATCGTTGCTATTCCCTCCCCCACGGCCGAGGCCACGCAACACTCGCTAAGTGGTCTCGTCTCACAGATACTGAGTGGAGATGTGTAGCTCGTGGATTGGTCGGTGCAGTGACTGCTTCTCCCCAGCAACCTCCAGACTCTGGAACTCTCTGTCTCCTTCTATCTTCCCAAATTCTTATAATCTATCTTCCTTCGAAAATCGGATCAATCATCATCTCAGGGCATAATCCTGCCATATCTCTAGGTCCTCAGTGCTTTGACTATTCTTTCAGTCTGTCCCTTTTTCTTTGTGTATCATTACCTCATTTCTGCCGTGTCGTTAAGCTTTTTCTTTTCTTTCGTCTTAATGTTTTCACGTTCCCAGGTTTTTATTGATGAGGGAAGTTATTTTTCCTGTGTGATCGCATACCCATATATATATATATATATATATATATATATATATATATATATATATATATATATATATATATATATATATATATATATATATATATATATATATATATATATATATATATATATATATATATATATATATATATATATATATATATATATAGATATACATATATAGATATATATATATATATATATATATATAGATATACATATATAGATATATATATATATATATATATATATATATATATATATATATATATATATATATATATATATATATATATATATATATATATATATATATATATATATATATATATATATATATATATATATATATATATATATATATATATATATATATATATATATATATATATATATATATATATATATATATATATATATATATATATATATATATATATATATATATATATATATATATATATATATATATATATATATATATATATATATATATATATATATATATATATATATATATATATATATATATATATATATATATATATATATATATATATATATATATATATATATATATATATATATATATATATATATATATATATATATATATATATATATATATATATATATATATATATATATATATATATATATATATATATATATATATATATATATATATATATATATATATATATATATATATATATATATATATATATATATATATATATATATATATATATATATATATATATATATATATATATATATATATATATATATATATATATATATATATATATATATATATATATATATATATATATATATATATATATATATATATATATATATATATATATATATATATATATATATATATATATATATATATATATATATATATATATATATATATATATATATATATATATATATATATATATATATATATATATATATATATATATATATATATATATATATATATATATATATATATATATATATATATATATATATATATATATATATATATATATATATATATATATATATATATATATATATATATATATATATATATATATATATATATATATATATATATATATATATATATATATATATATATATATATATATATATATATATATATATATATATATATATATATATATATATATATATATATATATATATATATATATATATATATATATATATATATATATATATATATATATATATATATATATATATATATATATATATATATATATATATATATATATATATATATATATATATATATATATATATATATATATATATATATATATATATATATATATATATATATATATATATATATATATATATATATATATATATATATATATATATATATATATATATATATATATATATATATATATATATATATATATATATATATATATATATATATATATATATATATATATATATATATATATATATATATATATATATATATATATATATATATATATATATATATATATATATATATATATATATATATATATATATATATATATATATATATATATATATATATATATATATATATATATATATATATATATATATATATATATATATATATATATATATATATATATATATATATATATATATATATATATATATATATATATATATATATATATATATATATATATATATATATATATATATATATATATATATATATATATATATATATATATATATATATATATATATATATATATATATATATATATATATATATATATATATATATATATATATATATATATATATATATATATATATATATATATATATATATATATATATATATATATATATATATATATATATATATATATATATATATATATATATATATATATATATATATATATATATATATATATATATATATATATATATATATATATATATATATATATATATATATATATATATATATATATATATATATATATATATATATATATATATATATATATATATATATATATATATATATATATATATATATATATATATATATATATATATATATATATATATATATATATATATATATATATATATATATATATATATATATATATATATATATATATATATATATATATATATATATATATATATATATATATATATATATATATATATATATATATATATATATATATATATATATATATATATATATATATATATATATATATATATATATATATATATATATATATATATATATATATATATATATATATATATATATATATATATATATATATATATATATATATATATATATATATATATATATATATATATATATATATATATATATATATATATATATATATATATATATATATATATATATATATATATATATATATATATATATATATATATATATATATATATATATATATATATATATATATATATATATATATATATATATATATATATATATATATATATATATATATATATATATATATATATATATATATATATATATATATATATATATATATATATATATATATATATATATATATATATATATATATATATATATATATATATATATATATATATATATATATATATATATATATATATATATATATATATATATATATATATATATATATATATATATATATATATATATATATATATATATATATATATATATATATATATATATATATATATATATATATATATATATATATATATATATATATATATATATATATATATATATATATATATATATATATATATATATATATATATATATATATATATATATATATATATATATATATATATATATATATATATATATATATATATATATATATATATATATATATATATATATATATATATATATATATATATATATATATATATATATATATATATATATATATATATATATATATATATATATATATATATATATATATATATATATATATGTCATTTGCACATTCATAGAAGGATCTAACTTATGTATGTATTGATCTTCTAGAATTTGCAGACGTCGAAAATGTTTTTCTGCATGTAGTATCTTCGTATTTTCCTCCAACATTTTTACGTGTGATGGATGTTTGGTGTTCTTTCATCATATGATATTTGGGGGCGCGTTATTGATAGTGAAATGTTAGTCCCTTTGTCAATTTAGTTGTTGTCATACCAATATTAGACGATTGAAGACTTCAGTCTTTATGGGAGCATAGATATATATATATATATATATATATATATATATATATATATATATATATATATATATATATATATATATATATATATATATATATATATATATATATATATATATATATATATATATATATATATATATATATATATATATATATATATATACATATATATATATATATATATATATATATATATATATATATATATATATATATATATATATATATATATATATATATATATATATATATATATATATATATATATATATATATATATATATATATATATATATATATATATATATATATATATATATATATATATATATATATATATATATATATATATATATATATATATATATATATATATATATATATATATATATATATATATATATATATATATATATATATATATATATATATATATATATATATATATATATATATATATATATATATATATATATATATATATATATATATATATATATATATATATATATATATATATATATATATATATATATATATATATATATATATATATATATATATATATATATATATATATATGAAAAAGAAAATTGTTAAGGACAAGGCAGAGAAGAGGTAATTATACACAAAGGAAAACGACAGATAAAAAAAAATAGTCAAAGTACAGAGAACCTATAGATATGGAGGATTAAGCTCTGTGATGACGATAGATCCGCTTTTTGAAAGAAGATGGGTCATAAGAATTTGGAAAGACAGAAGTAGGAAGAGAGTTCAAGAGTCTGGATATAGATGGGAAGAAGCAGTTGCTGCACCGACCAATCCGCAAGCTACAAATCTCCACACAGTAAGTGTTAGATGAGACCGCTTGGCAAGTGTTACTTGGCCTCGGCAGTGGGGCAGGGATGCAACTCGCCAACATATCAGAGCAGCAATGGAAGTAGTAGCGATAGAAACGAGAAAGGGATGATACCTTATGGCGCAGAGAGAGAGAATCCAGATTAGAAGAGAAAGATCATTACTGAGTTTGATTGCCTTAGATTCATCCCTATCAACGAGATTAGTATAAAAAGAATGTGTGAGCAGTATACTTAGCAGGGATGGATAAGACCTTTATAGATTTTAAGTAACTGTAAAGAGGAAAAGTAATGACGAAAACGAAACAGAACCCTCAATTTTATTCGATGCAGTTTTAGAAATTTGGATTAAGTGATTCCTCTAAGACAATTTAGAGGCTTTGTGGATTCCTAATATGTTGATAGAATTAAGAGGGTAAATTTCGTTAGTTTCGAAGATAATAGGGTTAGCAGGAGGAGATGAAGATAAAGATATTAGGAAGCGTTCTTTGAGATTAGATAAAATGGTAAAAGATTAATAAAAAAAAAAGAGAAACAATTAGAAAAAACAAAGGTTGATTATTAAGTTTTAAAGGAAGATATAAAAAAAATCCCTTTTCTACTAAGGGCTAGGATGGTTGCCTTCTTATGAAGGACTTGTTATGGGAGATGTAATCGTTAACCTGAGTGTATGCCCTTACTAACCTCAATCTGTGACGGGGTGCGAACCCTCGACCTGGCGCCTCAGAATCGCAGACGCTATCATTTTGTCACTTAGACTACATCCATCAAAAAAGCACATGCATCGTGTCTCCATTGAAAGAATCTACCAATGTGGTTTGGGATATATATTTCTATTTATAAAGGGAAAAAGAAGACTTGTCGTTTTCTTATAAATAAATCTCTCTTGGTTAGGCATAGTACTGATCTCTTTCTTCATATATATATATATATATATATATATATATATATATATATATATATATATATATATATATATATATATATATATATATATATATATATATATATATATATTATATATATATATATATATATATATATATATATATATATATATATATATATATATATATATATATATAAAGAGAGAGAGTGGGAGAGAGAGAGACTGTGTCATTGAATGGTGAAAGAATACTATACTCATAATCAGAATCATGGATTACAATAATAAAATACCTGAATATAATAGGTAGTGGCTTGGTTAACCCATATACAGAAGGCGTAAGGAACGCACAAAGGAAACAGAATCTCGGATGTACGTTTACTTAAAGGTTACCTACCATATACCTAAGCGTGTGAGGGCTAGCCCTACTTTTGGGGTTAATGCAGTGCACTCTATTACCAAGACATTGCAGACTAATGAAGAAATGTAATGTAGTCTCCACGTGAAATTCAAATTCAAACACATATGTAAAGGAGCTTATCTAGTTGCTCCTCGTCTAAGCATCGTACCAAAATTTCATGGCTTTATATATATATATATATATATATATATATATATATATATATATATATATATATATATATATATATATATATATATATATATATATATATAGATATGATAGATAGATAGATAGATAGATAGATAGATAGATAGATAGATAGATAGATAGATAGATAGATAGATAGATTTGGCGTGGTGAACATGGCAAACGCGGTTTGACCCCGCGAGACATTAGATTGAGCATCCAGCCTTATTTCTGAGAATAGAACTAATTTCGTTTAGTGAGAGGGACAGTCATAAAAATGAAAGAAAAAAAATACTTCTACACATTTGAGGAGGGGAAAGAAGACAGCAGTTCAGAAGTAAAGGATGAAAAGAGATGCCAGCAATGCTTATCATCATATTACCTAATTTTTGTGTGAATCGGGGGGGGGGGAAGCTTTTTGTGAATAACTTGATCTTGCAGTTCCATATCTTGTTAAAAAAAATTCTTCCCATAACGGTTAGTTTAGTAGTTAAAATATAATACAAAAGTAAAAATACAAAAGAAAAAAAATTAGTTGTCAATAGTTTTTGAATTGAGATGCCAAGTAGCTCATAGTTGTCTTTTTTTCTTTTTCTCTTTTTATTAAAATTTTCGTTTAAATCAAGTTAGCCCTTTATTGCTCACTTGTAATTAACTTTACCTTTTAATATCATATCTTGGTTAGAAATTGACTAATAGTTTTTTTTTCTGAAATGGTCAGTTTAGCAGTTAAGAATAAATGATAACAAAACAGGTGTTGAAGGTATCAAGTCTTTTTTTCTTCAGTTGCATGTTCAAGCTTTTTTTTTCTTTGATGTGGGTGTTTATTTTTTTCAAAGTCAAATATTAAGTTAGGTGTGTGTTAACAGGAAAGTGAATGACTGAAAAAATTAACTAAATTGGTACTCATAAGAAGATAAAGCAAATCTGTGTGAGGTTAAGGTAAAACTTTTTTTTTATTCTGTGAGACTAAAACTCCAAGGTGAAACCACCTCTATCTCTAACCCCCTATCCAATGGCCGGGGAAGGGTGGTAGGGAATCCCTGGGGGTGGAGAGAGGAGAATGGCTCTTAAGACTCTGAAACAAAAAAATAAGGACCTTTGAGCCTCATATCAAACCTGGGTGATAAAATTCAGAATAGGGATAGATAAATGAAAAAAGGTTTTGAAAGTAAGTTAATAGAAAATGAAATACTAAAAGAGATAAGAAATTTTGAGGAAAGCAACAGGGCACAAGGGGAAGAAAGGAAAGATTTGGAAAAACAAAGAAAGACTCCGGAAGGGGAAAACAAGCAACTACAGATCAGGATTTCTAAAGAAGATGATAGCACAAACCGTTGAGTGACAGCCTAAATGAATTAAATAGTAGTTTACTGCTCTCTTTTGAGAGATATGAGATTGCAGTTTGGAATGTCCAGATAAAGGAAAACATGGAGCAGTTTAGAAAAGATTTTCAGTAACTGAATACGAAACAAGAGTGCATTACAAGATCTTTTGCAGATATAGTGAAGAAAAATGTAGCAGCAAAAAATGCAGTGATGGAGGTGGCACTGGAAAATGTAAATACTGTTAACTTCATAGAAGCAGTAATAGAGAAAATGAAAGATGTTGAGATTTAAAGGGCTAAATCCACTGAACAAAAAAGCAATTGATAAAGAAAAGTCAGTGTTAATCTCAGGCATATGTAAATCCCAGGAGTCAACACAGCCGGGGAGACTTAAACATAATATAGCAATGGTCTTGGAAAAGATAAGGAAGCTTGGAGTAGCCTGTGGTCCAGAATATATTGTAACCATTCACCGAATTGGTAAATATTCTTGGGAGGGAAAGTTTTAATAACGAGAGGAACCTTTGAGAGGGGGATGCATGTAGAGAATTACTGATGGGGGCATAAAAAACAAAAGGATATTCAAGAACTCAGAACATTATTCATTAGCCCATATAGAACACAAGAAGAGATGAAGGGGTTGAAAATCTTGATGCAAGTAGCTGAAAGCCTAAATAAGGGAAGAAATAAAAAAGGTAAGAAAAATTTTGCTTCAGGGTTCTTCAAGCCAAAGGGGTGATAAATAAGATAATGCTATAAGATCAGGGGATGCAGCCTTATCAAGATTACTCTACACATATGCTGAAGGGGTAGCTAGTAAGGCAGCAGATTTAAAGGATAGGATTCGCAACAGTAAGACAGATATAGTTGCGGTTACAGAGACTAACTTAAGTGATGACATAAACAGTGTCACATGTTCCTAAGGGCTTCAGAATATTTCATAAATGAAAGGTTCCAGGTTGAAGAAATAAACTTTGCTATAGAAATTGAGTTCAAGGAATTTCTTGTTGCTTGCACAAATACTGGTTCAGAGAGCATTATAATAGCTATCTTATATAACCCACAAAGGAATCAACAAAAGCTGAAGATTTATGAGAAAAGTCATATAGGTACTATTAAAGTTTGAAAGTTAGTTCTTTATATCATATGGCAGAGAATGTGTAGGATATTGAATATGGGAGATTTTAATCAAAAGAGATATTGGACCAATCATGATCAGCACAGTGAGAAGGATTCATTTGGGTCAAAATCCCTAGATTGTGTACAAGGAAATTTCTAGACCAAGATGTACTGGAATCAACGAGAGTCATGGATGGGGATGAGCCATCACTGCTCCATTTAATATTCACAGATGAAGTGCTTGATATTGAAAGAACTGATTATGAACCAACATTTGGAAAACGTTACCACTTTTTGCTGTTGATAGAGTACAACACTGAAGATAATCTGCCTAAGAAGGACACGAGGAGGAATTTTCCAAACGGAAAAAACAACAAAATAAATTATCTTTTGTAGTTGTTGGCTGGAGAATCTTACTTAACAACAATCTGTACAATAGATGTACGAAATCTCTTATGAGGAATATGGGAAGATAGTAACTTGTTGCATACATTCCACCAAAATAGGAGTTATTCCATAGAGAAGTGGTTCAATAATAAGTGTAAGAGAGCAAAAGAGTGGAGAGATAAATGCTATGATAGGTACAGAAGAAGAAAAAATATAAATACCTGGTAGACTTACAAATGAGCAGTAAATGATTACCTAAGTAATAGAAGAGATGAAGAGAGAAATTATGCAACGGATATAATCAGGAAGGCTAAAGAAAATCCCAAGCAGTTCCACGGCTTTATCAGAGGAAAACTGAAGAATAAAGAACAGGCTTTAAAGTTAAAGAGTGCAGATTGAAGCATTTAGCAAGAGAAATGAAATGATCTGTGGAGAACTGAATGAGGAGTTTCATTGAGATATTACAGTAGAAAATACCCCACCATCTCAGATAACAGAGAGAAGAGATCATGGACCGGTATTAGAGAATGTATTTTTTTTTCAGCTAGAGAGATATGCAAAGGGTTTATAGAATTTGATGCCCATAAAGCTACTGGTCCTGATGATATATCCCAATATGTACTTAAGAAATGCGCTAAATCAATGTCGTCGGCACTATGCATCATATTTGAGAAGTGTCTGGAATCTGGGAAGATTCCAAAATGCTGGAAACAAGCGAAGGTAGTACCTATCTTCAAAAAGGGAAGGAGAGATGCAGCTCTAAACAAGTGACCTGTTTCCTTGACCAGCATTAGTTTGCAAAGTTATGGAGAAACTACTGAGAAGACATATCTCTCTTCATATGGAATCCCTCAACTTTTGTCAGTTAGACGAGATGCCTTCAGAGAAGGCACATCTACAGTAACAAACTTATTAAAATTTTATGAATAGGTAATCCAGATCTTACAAGAAAGAGAATTCAGTCAATACGGTTCCATGTGAAAGACTTATTAAGACACTGCAAGTAATGGTATGAATAGATTGACTTGTAATTGAATAGATAAAAACTTATTTAGAAGGAAGGGAACGGCGGGTTAGAGTGTGACACTCAGTGTCTGACTGGAGGAGGGTTAGTAGTGGGGGTCTGCAAGGTTTAGGTTTAAAGCCATTTTTGTTTTTTGTATTCGTCAGTGACCTACCAGAGTCTGTAAATTCAATCATCATTATGTGTCCAGCTGATGCAAAGATTTTGACGAAAGTAATAGACAAGAACAATGGTTGATAACTCCGGGAAGACTTAAATAGTCAGCATGAGTGGTCAGAAAAGTGGCTAATGAAATCCAGTATTTCAAAATGTAAGGCAATGAGAATAGGTAAAAATTCCAGAAGTCCAAGCTTGGATACTCAATAGCAGGTGCAGAACTTCAAGAGAGAGAGAGAAAATGAGTGAGATCTAGTAGTAAACATATTAGAAGATTTGTCTCTGCATATTCTTTCTTAGAAGATGTAAGGGTAGTCTTAAGACACAAGGACAAGGAAATGTTCACATATATTCATGTAACTTATTGGAGCCAAAAGCTTTAATATGCATCATCCTTTTGGAATCTGCACTTGAAAAAGCATATAAATAAGCTGTGGTGCAACGGCATGTCCTTGCTGACTGATATAGTCTGTGAGAAAAGGAGCTTCAGGTAAATGAAAATTAGAGCGAGGGCTTAAAGCTGGGTGATATGAAGGAATTTAAACACTTATGCACTTTCAACGGTATAGCATGATTTTTGAATCATTACTTGTTCCGACTTCAGTGGTATATACCGCATTTTGGAATACAAAGACATATGCCAGCTAGTCATCAACAGCTTCCTTCCTTTCCTTTTGTGAAAATTGTGAAAAAACATTAACTTTTACACTGACAGGAAGTCAAGATGAATTAACGTTAGTATGCTTCTGGAGTTCGTAATAATAATGATAATAATAATAATAATAATAATAATAATAATAATAATAATAATAATAATAATAATAATAATAATAATAATAATAATAATAATAATAATAATAATTATAATAATAATAGTATTAATAATAATACTATAATAATAATAATAATAATAATAATAATAATAATAATAATAATAA
>JAXCGZ010014186.1:2500-12500 GCA_037179515.1 Halocaridina rubra | reverse complement strand
GCCAACGATTCTACACTTCATTTTTGCTCTACCTTCTCTTCACAACTTTCATCTGCTACTCGAAATCAGTCTCGTATCACTCTTTCTTCTGCTCTCAACTCCAAATTACAGGCTATCTGAATGGGGAACCCAAATTTTTATTAATTTCAATGCCTGCAAGACACAGTTTCTTGCTATCTCTTTATCTTCTTCTCCTTCTGATAGCTCTATTGTCGTCGAAATTAACGAAATTTACCTGCTGTTTATGGCCGAGTCACATGATTCAGATTTCAAAAGCTTCTTCCAAAGAGTTGGGAGTTCTGTTTCATTTTCGTCATTGCTTTTCCTCTTTCCAGTTACTTAAAATCTATAAAAGTCATATCCATCCCGGTTTAGAATACTGCTTTCATGTGTGAGGTGTTTCTTCTTATACTTATCTCCTTGATAGGGTTGAATCTAAAGCAATCAGACTTATCGATGACCCGTCTCCGACTTCTAATCCCGATTCTCTTTTTTCTCTGCCGCAAGGAAGCATCTTTTTCTCTGTTCTGTTGTTACTACTTCTTTTGCTGTTTTGATGGTTCGGCAAGTTGTGTAAAATAAACCAAGCTTCTTCGTCTCACAGGTACTGTGTGGAGGTTTGTAGCTCGCGGATTGCTCGGTGCATGCCTGCTTCTTCTCTTCCACCTCTAGACTCTGGAACTTTCTTCCTCCTTTTGTCTTTCCTAGCGCCAATGACCTATTTTCCTTCTAAAAGCTGAACTATTGCCATCTCAGGGCTTAATTCTGCCATATCTCTAGGTTTTCACAACTTCGACTATTCTTTCAGACTGTCCTTTTCCTGTTGTTTATCATTCTCTTTTATCCTCCTTGTCCTCAAACTTCTATTTTTTCTTCATCTCAATATTTTCTAGTTGTACGGGCTCTATGTGGCATTCTTGTTGCCTGTCCTTACAGATAGAGCTGTTGCA
Source organism: Halocaridina rubra (assembly GCA_037179515.1). Lineage (NCBI taxonomy): Eukaryota > Metazoa > Arthropoda > Malacostraca > Decapoda > Atyidae > Halocaridina > Halocaridina rubra. The sequence continues at coordinate 11,550 of JAXCGZ010014186.1, read as the reverse complement.
TCTCAAGGCAAAAGGTCCTTTCCTACTTGCTGTCGGTGAATTTTTACCAAGGGAGCTAAATGGGTGATTTGGGTGAACTGGGATTTTTGAGTGGGTGTGCTTTGACTTAGCCAATCCCTCAACAAAGGGGATCGGTATGTTTATATGTATATAAAAGTGCAAAACATATATTGTGTGTTGATATTTCAATCTGATATATCAGATGAATAAAACATTATGGATATTGTTTTTTAAGGCATCATATCACCAAAATAAATTTTCAGTACACAACACTGCTTTCAGGTTGCTTATGCTCGCACAGTGGGGGATATGAAGGAAGGAATGTAGGTAGATAGGCAGGTAGGTAGGTAGGTAGGCAGGTAGGTAGGTGTAAATAGATAGATAGATTTATTGATTTATAGATAAACAGATAGATAGATAGATAGATGTATTAGGTTGATAGATAGATAAATAGGTAGACTGATTGTTTCAAGAACTGTATGTGATACAAATTAAGATGAACTTCTTTATACATAAGGCCAAAAGCTGAGATGACGAGTCAGGAAATATCTGAACAGGTGCCCTCCACTAGACATAATCGGGAGTAGGAGAAATATTTATCCCTAAGTAATGTTTCTACATGGTATATTAAACTTGTTTGAAAGACTGAGGTTGTTTTGCACTTCTCTTAATACTGTCCAAGACCCACGAAATTGGTGCAAGTTTGGATCAGCGTTATCTATCTATTCACTTAAAAAAAAGAAAGTGCTGCGATGCCACTCTTACCAGCTATTACTTTAGCTTGATATTAACGTGTAACTTAAAAATACAGGAATTGTGCTTCACTGTTGTACTGTTACTACCTAAGTACTGCATGCAACGCCTCAGTCTCACCGTCTCACGATCAGACATTAGCACACGTATCGAACATGTAACACAAAGCTTTGTGACGCACATTTCCTAGGAAAGTGTGGACTGTTCGTACATATTTTGTGTTTTTCATCACGATGCTAAAATGCATTAAGACAGTTGAAAATTAGGTTAGAGTTTACGAAATGTAAAAGATATATATATATATATATATATATATATATATATATATATATATATATATATATATATATATATATATATATATATATATATATATATATATATATATATATATATATATATATATATATATATATATATATATATATATATATATATATATATATATATATATATATATATATATATATATATATATATATATATATATATATATATATATATATATATATATATATATATATATATATATATATATATATATATATATATATATATATATATATATATATATATATATATATATATATATATATATATATATATATATATATATATATATATATATATATATATATATATATATATATATATATATATATATATATATATATATATATATATATATATATATATATATATATATATATATATATATATATATATATATATATATATATATATATATATATATATATATATATATATATATATATATATATATATATATATATATATATATATATATATATATATATATATATATATATATATATATATATATATATATATATATATATATATATATATATATATATATATATATATATATATATATATATATATATATATATATATATATATATATATATATATATATATATATATATATATATATATATATATATATATATATATATATATATATATATATATATATATATATATATATATATATATATATATATATATATATATATATATATATATATATATATATATATATATATATATATATATATATATATATATATGTATATATAAAATATTAAATTATCAAAAAGTATCCCTTTAATACTGATCACCCCATGCTAGGAACACTGACATTTTACTGCCACGTATGCAGCATTTCCGAGAACCCCCTAAAATTGATTTCAGTATCCCATGGAGGTGCTACCACCCCAGGTTAAGAGATGCTGCTTTAGTGGCACAATAACACGAGGACCACAATATTCCACCATAGCGAGTGGGATCTGGAATTTTAAGAGTATAGTTAGAATAACATTCTTCAAAGAAATCTATTTGCATGTAAATGTAAAATATATAATTCTTATATTTGAACAACATTTTTTTTCTTCTAAAGTATGCGAAATATACATTCATAAAAATGCCTGACAGGAAAGTCACATGCATTACAGCCATGAGTAAAGAAGGTAATAAAATTGCCTTGAGATTGCATGTTGGGAGTGAAAGTTCTAGACTAAAATAAGAACGCAATGTTTTAATTGAAAGTACCGCAAATAAAAAGAGCAACTGCATTACATACTGGAGTTTTAGTTAAGACATATGTTGCACTACGGAATATTATAAGAAAATATGTAACTTTGATTTTGCACATTTACAGCTACAGAGGTGCCTAAAGAGGTGGAGACACTCATCGACATTTATTTGTACGCATTGTGAAACAGAATGAAAAACCAAAACTACTTGACCTTGTCTTTTATTCTTGATTTCGATAGATTGCTTTAGACTAAAAATAATTTTTCCCAAAATTTATCTGCAAACATATGGAATAACGAAGTATATTAGAAGAAAACTTTAATTAATGGGGTAAAATGTTCTTCTCTCTCTCTCTCTCTCTCTCTCTCCTCTCTCTCCTCTCTCTCTCTCCTCTCTCTCTCTCTCTCTCTCTCTCTCTCTCTATCTATCTATCTATCTATCTATCTATCTATCTATCTATTTGTCTATCATCTATCTACCTCATCACACACACACACACACACACACACACACACACACACACACACACACACACACACACACACACACACACACACACACACACACACACACACATATATATATATATATATATATATATATATATATATATATATATATATATATATATATATATATATATATATATATATATATATATCTATACATATATATATATATATATATATATATATATATATATATATATATATATATATATATATATATATATATATATATATATATATATATATATATATATATATACTATATATATATATATATATATATATATATATATATATATATATATATATATATATATATATATATATATATATATATATATATATATATATATACATATATACATTGCTGAGTGAATGGATGGTAAATCAGGTAGTGGAATGGAAAGAAGTGTCATCTAGGCTGATGTGGGTGAGGGCTAGGATAGGAAGGGAATGTTGGGCTTTTGTTAGTGCGTATGGGACAGGATGTGAGAGAAGTGAGGAAGAGCGGGATGAATTCTGGAATGAGTTAACTAGATGTGTGGATGGTCTGAGTAGAAGGAACTATGTAGTTGTGTAGGGTGACTTGAATGCCAGAGTGGGTGATGGAGAGATAGAAGGTGTTGTAGGAAAGTATGGGGTACCAGGTGGATATGAGAGTGGTGAGAGACTGTTAGATTTGTGTGTGGAGCAAGAGTTGGTGATAGGTAATAGTTTATTTAAGAAGAAGTTAATAAATATGTATACATGGATGAGAGTGGCAAATGGAAGAGTGAAAGAAAGAGCATTGATGGATTATGTGTTGGTAGCAAAGAGCATGGTTGGTAGAGTGAGAGATGTACATGCATTCAGGGGTGTGGCTGCTGGGATGTCTGATCATTATTTGGTTGAAGCAAAAGTGGTAGTAGCAAAAGAGTTTGGAAATAGTGTGGGGGTATGTAGAAGGGAAATAGTGAAGGTGGAAGAGTTGAAAAAGCCAGAGAAGAGACAGGAATATCAGGCCAGTTGAAAGTGGCATATGACAGGGTGAAAGAATGTTTTGTGGGACATGCAAGTGATGTGTGTGGAAAGAGGTTTGTTGGTGGTGGCATGAGGAGGGGCAGCGAGTGGTGGAATGAAGAGGTGAAAATGAAGGTGAAAGAAAAAAAGACGGCTTTTGAGGAATGGCTGCAGTGTAAAAAAATGGAGAAGTATGAAAGATATAGGGAGAAAAATGTGGAAACCAAGCGGAAGGTAAAGGAAGAGAAGAGGTTGGCAAATGTTAGGTGCGGACAGGATTTTAGTAGGTTATATGAGGAGAATAAAAAGAAGTTTTGGAAAACTTATTTTAATGGAAATTGTTCCACTCAAAGTCAATTATTTGCTTGTTTTGTGTGTTTTTTTTGTATGAATGAAACGGACAAGCAGTCTCTATTTGATGAATCATGTACTGGAACTTTTGAATTCCTTTTGGGACAATTGAGTTGTTTAATGCTGATGATGTAAATTATAAAAATGTCATAATTTGTTAGGTTGAATACAAGACATCACATTACACATGCCAACAGAATACCTTCTGATTATATTTTAATTTTAAAGAAATTAATATGGAAAAGCTCCAGCAGGAGAGAAATTACGCTGTATAACAATTTTAAAGCCTCGCATGTTTCGTAATTTTGCCAAAGTCTCTCATCTACTCTTCGTGTTTAGTTATAACTTTAACATCGTGGATTAGAATAGCGTATATACAGTAAGCTAGCTTATGCAATTACAAATGTTTTCTCATGTCCTTAATTATATAATGATGAAATTGAAAACTATTCTAATGACGTAATAATAATAATAATAATAATAATAATAATCATAATAATAATAATGATAATAATAATAATAATAATAATAATAATAATAATAATAATAATAATAATAATAATAATAATAGTAATAATAATAATAATAATAATAATAATAATAATAATAATATATAATAATAATAATAATAAATAATAATAATAATAATAATAATAATAATAATAATAATAATAATCAATAATAATAATAATAATAATAATAATAATAATAATAATAACAATAATAATAATAATAATAATAATAATAATAATAATAATAATAATAATAATAATAATAATAATAATAATAATAATAATAATAATAAATATATTAATAATAATAATAATAATAATAATAATAATAATAATAATAATAATAATAATAATAATAATAATAATAGTAATAATAATAATAATAATAATAATAATAATAATAATAATAATAATAATAATAATAATAATAATAATAATAATAATAATAATAATAATAATAATAGTAATAATAATAATAATAATAATAATAATAATAATAATAATAATAATAATAATAATAATAATAATAATAATAATAATAATAATAAAAATAACAACAATAATAACAATAGTGGGTCCATAGGAGTGTGAAATGGTATTTGAAACAATCGCTATAAATTTAATTATCTTGGATGGAGATTCTGATTTCCAATCGCAGTATATTTTTCCTTGCACAAATTTCAATTCGCTGGAATTTCTCTCGTGATTTTGAACATTCATCAGAGTTTCCGGTGACTGAAGTTGGAGGAAACAATTATTCAAAGCTTCTTTCATTATATCTTCTCACATTTAATTCATTTATACATATACTTGTTTTAAATATGTATGTTTAGTGTTTGTGTACTTATTTCAACAGGTTAAAAAAATAAGATCAGTTCTCAAATACTTTTTTGAACTTTAAAAAAATTCCAAACAAGGTAAATTGCTGAAAATATATTGTCCGTATGTGGTTTGAAATTAAGAGAGGTTCAACATACATTCCAAGTTAAATGGAATATTCTTGTCAACACTAAAGCTTATAATGATGACCAGTGCAATGTCCTTATAATCATCAAAAGGCTGTTAGTGGCATTTTAATCCTAATTAAAAAAAATATTTAGCAGGATAAGAATACGGCAAAATATCACCACTATATATAAATTGTTATTATGTGTTCGAGTCTGGTGAACCGTTTTGAACTTGTAATCCTAAATGAGGGAATATTTTTTTTTCGACAATTGTCAAAGGAAATAAATGGATGCTGAAAGAATACGAACGGTTCCAGTCAGATATGAAAATATTGAAAAAAAAAAACACTACAATATGGAACCTGGTTGATGCCTATATCTTTTCCAGGCCAAATGCATTCTTGATTAGAATATGGCTGTGAGAGCCATGTTAGTTCTCCAAAAGTTTAATTAACGATAAAAAATGAGGGATAGTGTGAGTGTTATTACCTAATTGTAATTACCTGCGCTTACGGAAAGAGCCCATAGCTCGTAACTTCACCTCTCCTGATCGGTCCATTTTGTACTTAGTGATACTTATCATACTCGTCCTTAAAACTTTAGATTGAGTTAGCATTAACTACCTTCTCGCTTAGCGAATTCCAATTATCAACTTCTCTTACACTAAAAAAGTACTTCTTTACATCCTGCAAAGAAGTTTTCTTACGTAGCTTCAAACTATGACCTCTAGTTCTAGCGCCATCCATATCAAAATATCGATCCCTATCCACTCTATCACAACCATGAAGGAATTTGAAGACTGTCACCATATCCCCCTTCAATCTTCTAGCTTCGAGTGATGGAAGGTGCAATTCCCTCAGCCTCTCATCATAACTGAGATTGCGCATTTCTGGCACCAGTTTTGTGGCATGTCTTTGAGCTTTTTCCAGCTTAACTACGTGCTTTTTCAAGCGTGGATTCCAAAAGGTTGCTGCATATTCAAATTTTGGCCTCATATAGGTTAATTAGATATTTTTGAACATTTCCATGTCCATTTGCCTGAAGCTACCCTTACATTTGTTAAGAAATCATATGCTGCCCTTACTATGCCATTTATATGCATATCTGGAGACAAATTTGCCAGTATGTTTACTCATAGATCTCTCTCATTTTCTGTCTCTGGAAGTTGTACTCCCCCCACCGAGTAGTCAATCTTGGGCCTTCTTGCACCTGTACCCATACTCAATTCCTTACATTTTGAAGTATTGAATTTCATTAGCCACTTTTCTGACCACTCATGCAGACTATTTAGATCTTTCTGAAGTTCCCTACTATTGTTCTCGTTTCTTACTTTCTTCACAATCTTTGAATCATCTGCAAACATATTCATGAATGCATTTACAGAGTCTAATACAGGTCATTTACATATACAAGGAACGAAAGTGGCCCTAAAAGTGAACCTTGTGGAACTCCACTACTAACTCTTCTCCATTCAGACATTGAGTGTCTTACTCTAACCCTCGGTACCCTTCCTTTTAAGTATGTTTATATCCATTTCAAGACATTCCCACCTATTCTAGCCATTGCTTGGAGCTTCTTAACAAATCTCCCATGTGGAACAGTGTCAAATGCTTTCTGGAAGTCTAGGAATTTGCAATATTCCCAGCCCTCTCTTTCCTGTAAAATTCGGTTTACCTCATCATAAAATTCTAATAAGTTGTTACTATTGATCTACCTTCTCTGAAGCCAAGTTGTCTCACTGACAAAAAGTTGAAGGATTCCAAGTGAAGAGAGATATGTTTCCTTAGTAGTTTCTCCATAACTTTGCAAACTATGCTGGTCAAGGAAACAGGTGTATAGTTTAGAGCCTTATCCCTCTTTCCCTTTTTGAAGATAGGTATCACGTTCGCTTGTTTCCAGCATCTTGGGATCTCCCCTGGCTCCAGCAATATCTTAAATATGATACTTAGTGCCACTGATATTGAATTTGGGCATTTTTTAAGTACATGAGGAGATATATCATCAGGACCTATAGCTTTATGGACATCTAACTCCATCAGTACTTTGCATACCTCTGAGGCTGAAAGGGTGATGTTCTCTAATACAGGCCCATGAGCTTCTATCTCTGCAATTTGAGAGGGTGGGGGTATTTCTTATTGTAAATACTGACTGAAACTCCTTGTCAATTCTTTGCGGATCTCTTCCTCTGTCTCAGTGATGCTTCCATTCGCTCTCTTAAGCTTTAAAACCTGTTCTTTTACCTTCAGTTTTCCTCTGATAATGCTGTGGAAAAGCTTGGAATTTTCTATAGCCTTCCTGGTGATGTTCCTTTCATAGTCTCTCTCTGCCTCTCTTCGTTTACTTAGGTAATCATTTCTTGCTCTTTTATTGGTCTGCCAGGCATTTATGTTTTTTCTCCTCCTATACCTTTTCCAGCATTTGTCTCTCTACTCCTTAACTCATTCACACTCATTATCGAACCATATCTCACTGGCATGATTTACACCTACTTTGGTGACAAATATGCAGCAATCTACTCTCTTCCCATATTTCTCACAAAAGATGTCGTACATTTCTTGTACAGATTTATTGTCAAATAAGGTCCTCCAGTCAATAACTGCAAAAAGCTCATTCATTTTGATGCAATCTCCTTTCTAATAGTTCCTCCTCGTGTCCTCAGTGCCTCTACTCTCAGGTTGAACATCTTCAATGATATACTCCATCAACAACACACAGTGGTCACTCTTTCCAATTGGCGGTTCATACTAAATTTGTTCAATATTCAACACGTTTTCTGTGATTACTAGATCAAGTAGTGATGGCTCATCCCCACCCCTGGCCCTCGTTGGTTCCAGTACATGTTGGTGTAGGAAATTCCCTTGTAAGCAATCTAGGTATCTTGCCCCGAATGAGTCCTCACCACTGTGTGGATCAAGATTTATCCAATCTATCTCTTTATGTTTAAAATCTCCCATAATCAAATTCCTACATTTTTTCTCCCGTGCCATTTTAACAACTGAGCTTATGACTTCAATGGTACCTATATGACTTTCATCGTAAACTTTTAGCCTTGGTGGGTTATATAAAACAGTTATTATAATGTTCTCTGACTCAGTATTTATGCAAGCAACAAGAAATTCCTTGAACTCACTTTCTATATCAAAGTTTATTTCTTCAACCTGAATCCTTTCACTTATGAGCAGTGCTATCCCTCCACCAGTCATCTCAGATCTTTCAATCCTTAATAATCTAAAGCCCTTAGGAAAAACTGTGACACTGTTTATGTCCTCACTCATCTTCGTCTCTGTAACTGCCACTATATCTGCCTTACAGTTGTGAATCCTATCTTTTAATTCAACTTCCTTACCAGCTAATCCATCAGCATTTGTGTATAACAATCTTAATGAGGCCCCATCCCCTGATCCTCTGTCATTATCTTC